>SJYQ01006033.1:261291-297818 GCA_006410935.1 Redunca redunca | reverse complement strand
TTTGGAAGGAATGATGCTAAAGCTGAAACTCCAGTACTTTGGCCACCTCATGCGAAGAGTTGACTCATTGGAAAAGACTCTGATGCTGGGAGGGATTGGGGGCAGGAGGAGAAGGGGACGACAGAGGATGAGATGGCTGGATGGCATCACTGACTTGATGGATGTGAGTCTGAGTGAACTCCGGGAGTTGGTGATAGTCAGGGAGGCCTGGCGTGCTGCGATTCATGGGGTCACAGAGAGTCGGACACGACTGAGCGACTGCACTGAACTGACAGAAACTTAAAAGGGCTTCCCCAGTGGCTCACCAGGAAGGAATCCACCTGCCAATGCAGGACACTCCAGTTCGATCCCTGGATTGGGAAGATAGATGCCCTGGAGAAGGAAACGACAACCCACTCCATTATTCTTGCATGGAAAATCTCAAAGACAGAGGAGCCTGGTGGGCTTCAGTCCAAGGGGTCATAAAAAGTTAAACAAAACTTAGCAAATAAACAACAATAGATATTTAAAATTTATTAGCAGGATTATGGAAGACTTTCATTCTTCAGGTTTCTAAATGTAAATCAGAATACACACACACACACATATTTAATAGATAACAGCCTATAGGATTGTCCTGGTCACCCACAGTGGCTGGGGTACGGTGAAGAGTATGAAAAGATCTCTTTTAAAACCCAAAGCTCATCAGTGACCTAAACAGGAAATAGTCTCCCTAATGCCAGCTTCACAGGCACAACCTCAGCCAAGCAGAAATAAAGGCACAGGCAGATGCAAAGAGTGACCTGCAGAAAACCAAGAGGCTTAGCCCCAAACCTTCCCTCTGCTCTGAACCCTCTAGTGTTTCACACAGAATTTATGTGGAAGTAAAACCTAACCGGATCTGTTCCTACTGTCTCTTTCCTCATTTTCTTCACTCAACAGTTAACAAAGCCATCTCTGTATAAAGTGCTAAGAAAATAGAGATAACAGTTACCTGTAAGCCTGACCAAAATGATCACATGGATGACAGCTTTGTTTAACTTAATGAAACTATGAGCCATGCGGTGCAGGGCCACCCAGAACAGACGGGTCACCGGGGAGAGCTCTGACAAAACGTGGCCCACTGGGGAAGGGCAAACCACTTCAGCAGTCTTGCCTTGAGAACCCCATGAACAGTAAGAAAAGGCAAAATTTTATGACACTGAGAGATGAACCCCCCAGATCAACTGGTGTCCAGCATGCTACTGGAGGAGAGTGGAGAAACAGCTCCAGAAGGAATGAAGAGGCTGCGCCAAAGAAACAGCGACCAGTCCTGGATGTGTTCGGTGGCGAAAGTAAAGTCTGAGGCTGTGAAGAACGATACTGCACTGAAATCTGGAATGTTAGGTCCATAAACCAAGTAAATTGGAAGTGGTCAAAGAGGAGACGGCAACAGTGAACACGGACACTCTAGGAATCAGTGAACTAAAATGGACAGCAATGGGAGAATTTAATTCAGATGACCATTGTAAATACTGCCCTGGAGAAGGAAACGGTAACCCACTCCAATACGCTTGCCTGGAAAATCCCACGAACAGAGGAGCCTGGTGGGTTACAGCCCAGGGAGTCGAAAAAGCATCAGACACGACTTAGCACAAAACAATTTTATCTACTACTAGGCAAGAATCACTTAGAAGAAATGGAGCAGCCCTCACAGTTAAAAAGAGAGTCTGAAATGCAGTACTTTGCTGCCATCTCAAAAATGACAGAATGATCTAAGTTTCCAAGGCAAACCATTCAATATTACAGTAATCCTAGTCTATGCCCTGAACACGCTTAAGCTGAACACTTCTATGAGGACCTACAAGACTTTCTAGAACTATCACCAAAAACGATGTCAAATTCATCATAGGGAACTGGAATGCAAAACTAGGAAGTTAAGAGATACCTGGAGTAAACCCAAGTTTGGCCTTGGAGTACAAAGTGAAGCAGGGCAAAGACTAACTGAGTTTTGCCAAGAGACTGCATTGGTCTTAGCAAACACCATCTTCCAACAACACAAGAGATGGACTCTACACATAGACATCACCAGATGGTCATACTGAAATCAGATTGATATTCTTTGCAGCTGAAGGTGGAGAAGCTGTATACAGTCAGTAAAAACAAAACCTGGACCTGACTGTGGCTCAGATCATGAACTCCTTATTGCAAAATTCAGACAACTTGAAGAAAGTAGGGAAAACCACTAGGCCATTCAGGTATAGCCAGTCCCTCCCATCAGCAAGCTTCCACAAGCTTCTTATCCTTTCCATCACAGGACAGGTGGATTTTTAAATTACACGCAGATTACATCATGCGAAATGCCGCGCTGGATGAAGCACAAGCTGGAATCAAGATTGCCAGGAGAAATATCAATAACCTCAGATATGCAGATGACACCACCCTAATGGTAGAAAGCGAAGAGGAACTAAAGAGTCTCTTGATGAGAGTAAAAGAGGAGTGAAAAAGCTGGCTTAAACTCAACATTCAAAAAACTAAGATCATGGCATCTGGTCCCATCAGATCATGGTAAATATGGGGAAACAATGGAAACAGTGACAAATTTTTATTTTGTTGGGCTCCAAAATCACTGCAGATGGTGACTATAGTCATAAAATTAAAAGACACTTGCTCCTTGGAAGAAAAGCTATGACCAACCTAGATAACATATTAAAAAGCAGAGATATTACTTTCCTGACAAAGGTCTGTCTAGTCAAAGCTATGGCTTTTCAAGAAATCAAGTACAGATGTGAGAGTTGGATCATAAAGAAAGTTGAGTGCCAAAGAACTGATGCTTTTGAACGTGGTGTTGGAGAACACTCTTGAGGGTCCCTTGGACTGCAAGGAGATCAAACCACTCAATCCTAAAGGTAATTAGTCCTGAATATTCACTGGAAGGACTGATGCTGAAGCTGAAGCTCCAATACTTTGGCCACCTGATGCAAAGAACTGACTTATTAGAAAAGACCCAGATGGTGGGGAAGAGTGAAGGCAGGGGAGAAGGGGACGACAGAGGATGAGATGGTTGGATGGCATCACCAACTCGATGGACATGACTGTGAGCAAGCTCCAGGAGTTGGTGATAGACCAGGAAGCCTGGCATGCTGCAGTCCATGAGGCACCAAAGAGTCAGACAGGACTGAATGAATGGACTAACTGATTAAGGTATGACCTAAATCTAATCCCTTATGAGTATACAGTGGAAGTGACAAATAGATTGAACAGATCAGATCTGATACAGTGCCTGAAGAACTATGGACAGAAGTTTGTACTGTACAAGAGGTGGTGATCAAAACCATCCCAAAGAAAAAGAAATGTAAAAAGGCAAAATGGTTGTCTAAGGAGGCCTTATAAATAACTGAGAAAAGAAGAGAAGCTAAAGGCAAAAGGAGAAAAGGAAAGATATACCCATCTGAATGCAGAGTTCCAAAGAATAGCAAGAAGAGATAACAAAGCCTTCCTAAGTGAACAATGCAAAGAAATAGAGGAAACCAACAGAATGGAAAAGACTAGAGATCTCTTCGAGAAACTCATAGGTACCAAGGGAACATTTCATGCAAAGATGGGCACAATAAAGGACAGAAATGGTATAGAGCTAACAGAAGCAGAAGAGACTAAGAGGTGGCAAGAACACACAGAAAACCTGTACAAAAAAGATCTTAATGACCCAGATAATCACAATGGAATGGTCAATCACCTAAAGCCAGAGTGTGAAATCAAGTGGGCCTTAGGAAGCATTACAACAAAGCTAGTGGAGGTGATGGAATTCCAGTTGAGCTATTTCAAATCCTAAAAGATGATGCTGTTGAAGTGCTGCATTCAATATGCCAGCAAACTGGGAAATTCAGCAGTGGCCACAGGACTGGAAAAGGTCAGTTTTCATTCCAATCTCAAAAAGGGGCAATGCCAAAGAATGTTCAAATTACTGTGCAATTGCACTCATTTCACAAACTAGCAAGATAAAGCTCAAAATTTTTCAAGCTAGGCTTCAACAGTACATGAACCAAGCACTTCCAGATATACAAGCTAGATTTAGAAGAGGAAGAACCAGAGATCAAACTGCCAACATCCATTGGATCATAGGAAAAGAAAGAGAATTCTAGAAAAACAACTACTGCTTCAGTGACTAAAGTCTTGGTCTGTGTGGATCACAACAAACTGTGGACAATTCTTGAAGAGATGGGAATCCTAGACCACTTCACCCGTCTCCTGAGAAACCTGTATGTAGGTCAAGAGTAACAGTTAGAACTGGACATGAAACAATGGACTGGTTCAAAATTGGTAAAGGAGTTTGTCAGGGCTGTATATTGTCACCCTGCTTACACAACTTACATGCAAAGTACATCATGTGAAATGCCAGGCTGGATGAAGCTCAAGCTGGAATCAAAAAGACTACCAGGAGAAATATCAACAATCTCAGATATGCACATGACACCACCCTAATGGTGGAAAGAAGAGAGGAACTGAAGAGCCTCTTGATGAGGTTGAAATAGGAGAGTGAAAAATCTGACTTAAAATTCAACTGACTAAGATCATGGCATCTTGTCCCATCACTTCACAGCAAATAGATGGGGAAAAATGGAAACACTAGCAGATTTTATTTTCTTGGGCTCCAAACTCACTGTGGACAGTGACTGTAGCCATGAAGGTAAAGATGCTTGCTCCTTAGAAGTAAAACTATGACAAACCTAGAGAGTGTATTAAAAAGCTGAGACATCACTTTGCCAACAAATGTCTGTATAATCAAAGTTATGGTTTTTCCAGTAGTCATGTATGGATGTAAGACTGGACCACCAAAGAATCGATGCTTTCTAACTATGGTGTTGGAGAAGACTCGAGAGTCACTTGGGCAGCAAGGAGATCATACCAGTGAATCCTAAAGAAATCAACCCTGAATATCCACTGGAAGGACTGATGCTGAAGCTGAAGCTCCAATACTTTGGCCACCTGATGCGAAGAGCCAATTCACTGGAAAAGACCCTGATGCTGGGAAAGACGGGGGGCAGGAGAAGAAGAGGGCAACAGAGGATGAGATGGTTGGATGGCATCACTGACTCGATGGACATGAGTTTGAGCAAACTTCAGGAGATAGTGAAGAACAGGGAAGCCTGGCGTGCTGCAGTCCATTGGGTCACAAAGAGACAATGACTGAGCGACCGAACAACAAAATATAATATGATTTAAAAACATAAATCTGGAAGAAAAAAGTACTCAAAGTCCTAGAGACTAAAGCCACAGATGTGGGCACCACCCTGGGTTTATTCCTGGTGTAACTGGTTTATCAATCAGTCCATGTGATATCATCCACGCATACTTATGACTGTTTTTTAACCTCAGTGCTGTCGCCGTTTTGGACCAGATAACCCTTTGCTGAGGGGCTGCCCCTTGCACTGTAGGATGTTTGGCAGCATCCTTGGCCTCTACCCACTGGATGCCAACAGAACCTCCTCCCAGGGCTGACATCAAAAATGTCTCCAGTTGTTACATGCTCCTGGAGGCAAAGTAACCCTTGTTGAGAACTGCTGGTTCATGACCTCATGAGCATCTCTTTGTAGGCAAATCACTCACTGTGCTCTGCTCCCATTTGTTTTAGTTCTCCGTCAAATTGAAAGTTCTAGAATAGGGATCACATTTGTAAGGAAAACTACCTTAGATTTTTGAAGAGAAACTTTAGGTCAGACATGTAAACAGCAAACTGTGCCAGAGACAGTACGACATCACTCATGTATTAAGATCAAGCAAGCCTGTCTGTATTTTTTACCTCTGTTTCTTGGCTCCTGTACACAGAAGTAGGCTTAGATGCCACCACTTCTTTGTAACTACGTTATTCTAAAAATACACTGGGCTTCTTTCTGGAGTAAGGGAACTTCTCTGGCTATCCAGTGGTTCGGACTCCTTGCTCTCACTGCCAAGGGCCTGAGTTTAGTCCCTGGTCAGGGAACTAGATCCTGCATGCTGCATACTGCAGCCAAAAAACAAAACAAGAATAATTAATTTGGGGGTAAAACTGTTAAACTTCTGGGGTCCCAGGTCTGCTTCCAAGCCTGGATATATTTCACACAAATCCTTTGGTTACCAAAAATACAAGCAAGAAGAACCATCATGCTTGCTTGGGAAACTGTTTTAAATATATCAGGAATCTTCAATACTGTTATCTGTAAAGGAGGGCATTACTCCTTGTCAGGCAAGATCTAACAGTTTGTTACAGCAGGACCTCTGCCTCTAAGCAGAGAGAGCAAAAAGGCAGACCCTCAAGCCTCACCTATGTTCCACCAGCCCCCAGATTAGAGAAAGATGAGGCTGGGCAGGAGACACAGAGGGACTGGGAGAATTTAAGGGCCTACTGTCCACAGAGTGGTGAACTCAACACCTGAAACGGCGGTTTGGTCTTTTCACTCCTTGGCTGGCAGACTGGTGGTTACTGAGTTCAGGAGGCTGCGGATGGCAGATGCTCAAGAAATGCTTGTTGCAGATGCTGATTAAACACATTCTGGCCCAAGTAACCTGTGGGTTAGTCACCCACTTGTTATGGCATAAGAGGATCTTAACACCCAGAAGGACCGGGGCTCTGCCTCATCCAAAGGTGGAGGGCGTCCCACAGCCTGACCCTGGGCCGTCTGCCCAGCCTCTCCTACACTCACTCACCCTCCTTGCTGCCCCCACCCTTTACCCTCCTTTGTCTTTCTTCATAATTTGCCTTTTTTTTTCCTCAGTTCTTCTACCTGTTACTCTCTCTTATCCTCTCTCCTCCAAAGTACCATTTTTCTTTCTTGAAGTGTAGTAAAAGTAAGAGAAACACAGCTTGGAGAGAAAGGTGTATGCTGCATTCCAGATAACATTTTCTTCTACAAGTTACACCTACTAAATGTGTTTATTCAGAGCTGGAATGACAGCCTGTTATCTGGTGATGTTGGGGTACAGATGGAAAAATGCGGGCAGAGAAGGGGTTTCTGGCCACTTAGCCAGGAAA
Source organism: Redunca redunca (assembly GCA_006410935.1). NCBI lineage: Eukaryota > Metazoa > Chordata > Mammalia > Artiodactyla > Bovidae > Redunca > Redunca redunca. Next base: position 290,851 of record SJYQ01006033.1, on the reverse strand, counting down.
TTCAGTAACCACTGCATCCTCTGAACAACTGTCTTAATGAAAGGTTTACTGTGTTATTTAAGGAAAAAAAAAATGTATACAAACTTTTAAAACTTAAATCCCTAAAAGGAAAGATACTCAAAGACAATCAGGGCTTGGAGAAGAGAAAAGTAGAGAGAGAGAAAAGAATCTCGATACCACAGTGACCCAACATTCCACCTCCGGGAACACACCCAGAAGAACTGAAAGCAGAGTCTGGAAGAGACATCTGCACCACACTCCTGGCAGTGTTATTTGCAATAACCAAAAAAGATGGAAGCCACCTGAGGGCCCATCGATGGATGGCCGGATAAACAAGATATATGGTATATACATATGTGTGATGCTATTCAGCCTCAGAGAGTAAGGAAAACCATACCATAATGTGGATGAACCCTGAGGACACCGTGTTACGTGAAACAGGCCAGTGACAAAAATACAAGCCCTTTATGATTCCAGTTGTATGAGTCACCTAGAATAGCCAAACTCACAGAGAAAGGAGGTGGAGTGGTCTTTTCCAGGGGCTTAGGGGTAAGAAGGTATGGGGAGCTGTTGTTTAAGAGGGATCGTTTTGGTTCCAGTTTTTCGCAGCATGAAAAGAATTTTGGAGATGGATGTTGGCAATGGTTGTACAACACTATGAATCTACTTAATTCTGCTGTACTGTATACTAAAAATTGGGTTATGATGGCAAATATTACGTGCATTTTAGTATAACTTAAAATAATAATCAGTATGATTTACTCTATTAGCAGACTGAGGATAAAAATCTGTATGATGCAGAATATAGGAAGAATTCTTACAACTCAAAACCAGGAAAAATAACCCAACTTTTTAAAAGGAGGTTAGCTAGACGAGGGCAACAGGAGTGATCTTTGTGGTGATGGGAATGCTTGTACCTTGATGACACCACTGTCAGTGTCTCAGTTATGACACTAGACCACTGTGTTACAACTACCGTTGCCACTGGGGTAAAGGATACATGGGCGCTCTCTCTGTATTTTTCTTACAAATGCATGTGAATCTATAATTTTTTCAAGATAAAAAAGTATAATTGAAAACAATGGGGGGAAAAACACCATCACTGAGGTGACGCTGCGCCCTTTCCATCGTGCAGGACTGTAGCGGGAGAGACCCACTACGGTCAGGTCTCATTACAGATGGTGTTAACTTGGAACTTGTTTAAATGTGGTATTTGTCTAGGTTTCCCCACTGTAAAGTCAGTTCTTCTCTCTTTGTAATGTTAAGCATCTTGTGAAGAGATATTTCAAATATCCTGCTTCTTACCAGACCTCCGTCTATTACTTTTAGCAGACATACATATATAGGTGGATGTGGTCTGCCACAGTCACTACCGTGCTGGCTGCCAAATAGTGATTTTCTATTTCCATCATTTCTTCTATATTTACTAATGAAGATTCTACCCTAGCAGGAGCTGCTCCTTCTCCCTCATTTATTTATTCAAATGTATTCAATTGAAATGTATTCAATTATTTGCTCAAAGAAGCACGGACTCACAGATATTTATTTTTTTCTAGGGATTGTAATCCGTTACTACTATTACTTATTTTGTTGTTCAGACTATCCCAGACTTAGCTCTTGCAAGCTCCTTTCAGTTAGCCCCTGTGTCATTTCAACATGCCCATATTTTCATGACAACTTCCTCATTTTGTGACAGTGTAAGAAATTACTCCTTCCCTTGGCCCAGTCATGGAATCAGCCATTTCTCCAAAGAGCCCTAACTCCTTTCTTAAGAACTTACCCAGTCTAAAGCTTATTCTCAAAATACTCCTATGAAGTAGAATCTTAGTGTGCTAAAGACTCATTCAGTCACTCACAAAATTCATCCATAGGAAAGTGAGGACTAAACCTCATTTTACACTATTTAACACTCATTTTGAAAAATAATATAAGAAGGGACTTCCTTGGTGGTCCAGTGGCTAAGACCGTGCTCTCAATGCAGGGCCTGGGTTCCATCCCTGGTCAGAGAGCTAGATCCCACATGCCGCTACTAAGGATCCCACACGCTCACTATTAGTACAAGATCTCACATGTCCCAAAAAGATCAGAAGATCCCATGTGCTGCAACTAAGACCCAATACAGTCAAATAAACAGTGTTTAAAAAATAATAATAAATCAAATAATATAAGAATTAAAAATAAACTTCATAACCCAATTAATTTATCTGGGATCTTTTTCAAGGGAGCTGAAATCACATTCTCAGTAATGAAACTAATCACAATAGGTTTCTGTGATCACTAAGTGAAAAATAAATTCTGTGTATGTTTCTTTTCAGGAAACCTGATTCAACCCTTTTAGCTCTTTCTCAACCAAAGGCCAGTCAAAACCACTAAGTAAGTAACTTACACTACTCTTTTAAAGTCTTGGTTCATAATTTTCCTGCTTATTCTTCCTAACGGTGTTTAGCAATAATATGTAGTACATACTGTTTCCACAATGACTCAGCGAGACCCTAAAAAAGATTTATGTTTTCATCCTGGAGGAATGGAGGGAGGACGAGTGGGAGGGGAGACTTAATTACTTTCTCAAACTCATGTAATAAGTCAGAGGTCAGTTCTAGGACCCAAGCTTTATGACATCCTGTGTTCTTTCTTCATGAGAATACTCATTTTAAAAAATTAATTATTTTAATTGGAGGATAATCAGTTTACAATATTGTGGTGGTTTTTGCATACATCGACATGAATCAGCCATGGGTAATACATGTGTCCCACCATCCTGAAACCCTCCCCCGAACAACTCCCTCCTCACCCCATCCCTCTGGGTTGTCCCAGGGCACCAGCTTTGGGTACCCTGCTTCATGCATCAAATTTGCACTGGTCATCTATTTTACATGTGGTAGTCAAGGCTATGGTTTTTCCAGTAGTCATGTATGGATGTGAGAGTTAGACTGTGAAGAAGGCTGAGCACCGAAGAATTGATGCTTTTGAACTGTGGTGTTGGAGAAGACTCTTGAGAATCCCTTGGACTGCAAGAAGATCCAACCAGTCCATTCTGAAGGAGATCAGCCCTGGGATTTCTTTGGAAGGAATGATGCTAAAGCTGAAACTCCAGTACTTTGGCCACCTCATGCGAAGAGTTGACTCATTGGAAAAGACTCTGATGCTGGGAGGGATTGGGGGCAGGAGGAGAAGGGGACGACAGAGGATGAGATGGCTGGATGGCATCACTGACTCGATGGATGTTGAGTCTGAGTGAACTCCGGGAGTTGGTGATGGACAGGGAGGCCTGGCGTGCTGCGATTCATGGGGTCGCAAAGAGTCGGACACGACTGAGTGACTGAACTGAATACAAATGTTTCAATGCTATTCTCTCATATACTCATTTTTAATTAATAAGATTTACTTAATGCTCTTATTAGTTTATACTGTCATCCTCTACCATTAACTTCAGCTAATACTCCAATTTGTAGCACGGTAGATACATTTCCCTGAAGGAGTTTCTTTTGGTTTTAGAGCACAAAGTTGGGTAAAGGATGTAGAAAATGATCTATATAGCCCCTTAAGCTGTTGTACGTACTTTGTTAAGCTATTTTTTTAGGAGCTTGCACATTTTGATTCTTTAAAAAAATAAAAATAAAAAGATCCTCTGGGGGCAATGAGAGTTTTGCTTTTACAGACAGTTTTATGACTGTTAAATGTGTGTCCCCTTGACACATGAAGAACACTGCTCTCAGGGAATGCAAAGTGATTATAAAATTAGCCTAAGCAAAACATAATTAAAAAGGTAAATCTACTGAAAAAAAAACTGAGTGGCCTAAGGGAAACTGCAGCCACAGTTTTGGTTCTCTGATTTTATATAGTGAATCACAGAATGCTTAATTTAGTCCCAAGGGCAATCATTATATTGAAAGCAATATTAAATAATCTTATCCAGCTATTTCTGCCATGTGCATTATTTACTTAGTTATCTAGCATACCATAAGCTAAAAGCAAAAGAACCTAACATTTATTATAACCAATATTTTTTGTGGCCTCACCCTCTTCCACAATGCTCCACTAGCAATCAATATACCAATATTTTTGTACATCAATCTATAAGAACAATAAAGTTCATATATAGCTCAATATATTGAAGTCCCCAATCAGAAATTTATGCAAGATTCTAGTTTCTTCATTTTTCAAATTGTGTAACCTTTAGTGTGGTGGAACATATACTAATTAAAGCAAAACCCTAGTGAGACAGAGCACCAGAGCATGGTTTGTTTACTTATTTAACCAACGTTTACTGACTGCCACCTTCCCTAGTGGCTCAGATGGTAAAGAATCTGCCTGCAGTGCAATGTGGGAGACCTGGGTTCAGTCCCTGGGTTGAGAAGATTCCCTCCAACCCAGTCCAGTATTCTTGCAGAGAAGTCTGGTGGCGACAGCCTGTGGGGTCTCAGAGAGTTGGACAAAATGATTGAGCAACTTAACACTTTCGTTTTGGGCTTCCCTGGTGGCTCAGACAGTAAAGTATCTGCCTGGAATGTGGGAGACCTGGGTTCGATCCCTGGGTCGGGAAGATCCCCTGGAGAAGGAAATGGCAACCCACTCCAGTACTCTTGCCTGGAAAATTCCATGGATGGAGGAGCCTGGTAGGCTACAGTCCATGGGGATCGCAGAGTCCAACATGACTTAGCAACTTCACTTATCACTTAAAATGTGCAGTCATGCTTTAAGTGGCTTCCAGTCAAAGTGCAGGGAGAAAATAACAAATAAAGTAAAAATAAGGGCTTCTCTAGTGGCTCAGATGATAAAGAATCTGCCTGCAATGCCAGAGACCCGGGTTCAATCCCTGGGTCAGGAAGATCCCCTGGAGAATGGAATGCTAACCCCTCCAGTATTCTTGCCTGGAGAATCCCACTGAGAGGAGCAGCCTGGCGGGTTCCACCAGCTGAGCAAAGCTGTAAGCATGCACGGCCTTCACCATGCCGTGATATAGGATTCCAGGTTTCACAGAAGGCTTGCACCTGGCTGTTAAAAGACACGCACCTGGGGAGCAGCAAGTGGGACTGCTCCAGGCCATGTCCAGAGCCAGAACACGCAGCTGGCATGTGGGTTCACAGGGCCAACCAAGAGAGCAGAGGAGGATGAAGTCTGTGAGGAAGACAGAGGCTGGACAGGGCTTGGAATGCAAGTCCAAAGGGTTTGTGTTTTGATAACAGTGGGGAACCATTGCAGATTCCTGAGGAGACAAGTAACGACAAAAGAGGGGCCAGAGAATTCAGTCTGGTAAAGATGTGCAGAGGGACTGGAAAGAGAAGAGATGGGGGGTTAAAGGGAGGCTTCCGGGGGTTTTCAAGCGTGACATCTGACTAAAGTCACCTGGCTCAGAATAGAAGGAACCCAGGAGACATTCCTAGAAAGGTGGCAGACCCTGGGGGTTCATGCGGAAGGACTGGGGAGCCCACTGCACCTGGATTTGCATCCCAATCTGCTAGTACTGGTTGCCCAAACTTTACCAAATCATTCGGGCCCCCTGCTTTCCACTTCCTCGGGGTAAAGCGGTCGGTGCTCTCTGCCTTCTAAAGCACTGACTCAGTGTCAGGCACACTGCAGACTTCTCACCACTGGCGCTGCTTGTAGAAGACAGGAGCTGCCTGCAGGTCTCCAGGCCCCTTGAGAGGCTTCCCAGCCTTGCTTTCTGCTCACTTCCATTTCTGTCTGCTCCATTCACGGGACAGGCGCAGATAAAGCTAGTCTGAGCGCAAATCAGACTTCGGCAACCAAGCTACCACCCTCTCTGGGTTGGTTTCACACTCAGATCTGGAGTTAAGGCAAACTGGCGAGAGGAGGAGTGAAAGAGGTGGAGGAAGGACCATGCAGCAGCCGGCGCAGGGCAGGAGCCTCACCAGCAGACCTCCACAGTCCGCACTGCTCCAGGCCACGATTCTGACACCCTGAAGTGCGGGCAGCTGGTACGGTGAGGCCTGCCTTAAAAATAACATTTCTGGAAGTGCCAAACCAACAACAGAGAGAGAAGCTCTTCCCCACATTTACCAAGTTAGAGCAGTCAGTCTGAAGAGACACAAGATGAAGGCTCTATCCCTTTTGAAATTATGTTTAGTCCTACCTGAAGTCACGACATCTTCTGGTGTGAAGGGCAGATATATGTTCAAAAGAATTTTGAGTATTTTAGAAAGTAACTACCATGAGCGACTAGAGGTAAAGAGAAACGTAAAATACATCCCTCCTAGCATCCAATTCAGGTCCTGCAAACGCGTGCAAGCACAAGAGGAAAGAGAAGTATTAAGTCACGAAGTATTCACTATATACGGTGCAGGAGTCCAGAGAAAAGTGAGGGCTGGAAGGGCTGAGAAACATGGAATGTACACTTAAGAGCGAGGGCTTGGACAAAAGGAAGTAAAGTGGCAGGCTCTGTGTAAAATCCAGAGGTGGACGAAGTGTGGGATGTCTGCGGCACAGTGCAGTGAACAGCCTGACTGCAACAGAGGTTCTCTTGTCACTGAGACCAGTCCCAGCACCCAGGTAATCTGGAAGGCAGCTGTGTTCACCACTGTACCACCAATGCCACCCAGACAGTCTGGAGAGACAGCAGGACCCTTCCCTTGCCGAGGAAGACTGGATACCATAAGAGCCATTCTGCTGAATAAACTGACACAATGAACTCCTTGAATTCCAGTTGGGAAAGAGCCTCTTGTAGGACCAGATAGTTCAGAAACATCCAACAGGCAAGTCTGGCTATAACAGGCCATAGTTGTTGTTGTTTTTTTTTTTTTTTAAAAGAAAGCAAACAAAAAAGGCAGAGATTGAGAAGTCTCTTAGGCTTCCAGTCCCTTTCGAGGGCAAATAAAGGTTTCATGGGGCAAATATGTCTGAGACATCCTACTCACCCACTGGGAGCTGTTCTGTAGGGCTGGTTTAATATAGTAATTGATTAGAAAAGGGATGGCTGAGGGAGTCTTCTAAGGATGGGTGACTGAGGGGGAAGTAAAACATGAAAGCCACAGGTTCAGAAAGAAAAAGGTGGCTGCTGACAGAGCACCAGAGCCTCAGCCAGTAGGCATCCCACATCTGCTCGCTGCAGCACAGGAAAACTCTGGGAGAAAAGCCTGATGGAGGGAGAGAGGAGCAAGGAGAAAGCTGGCTGATGATGGACCATTACAAGCTAGGGAAAGTGGTGTGTTACCTCCCTTTCTCTGCCTGAAGATAAGATGATGATGATGATAATCACTACCTTTGATTTCTTTATAGCAAGCCTTGACCTTACTGGCATTTTAGTAAACCATCTCAGTTTCCTACCTTTCTCTGTGAAAATCAATAGTGGATGGGATGAGTTACCAGACTGGACAACAGATTTCTAAAATTTCAAATAGAAAAAAATTGAGAACAAAGAAGTTTCCGATGGAAGGCAGCACAGGTGGAGACTGAGAGCATGAAGACTCCAGGGCGGTTTCTGCCATTTTGCTAGCACACAGCTGTGGGGTTCTACAGACCCCCCAAGTAAGTTGTTAGCAGCCATTAATCCAATGGACAGGCGTTCCTGACAGTCTAAAGCTAAGCTAAGGGAAATAGTATAAGACATCTGGCACATTTATCTATTGATCTGGGGATAAAATGTTCAGAAATTCACAAGAAAAGGATGCTAACCAGTCAACCTGATCTAAGAAAAGTACGATCTTGAAGCATCTGTGCTCTGCACAGGGGCTCAGTAGGGACTCAGTAGGTGTTTACTGAATGTAAAACACTACATCTTTGTTAAAGGTTATTTTTGTAAGAAGTGTGTCTGTATGTTAGTCAAGGACGTCATTTTCAAATTCATACAAACCAACATGGCATTCTGGAACTTTATTTTTTTCTTAGCCACAATAATAAAACACATTCTAAGTATCAATGAGATTTAATTTAAAATCAAACTATTAACATTTACATAATTGTTACACTCTCGAGGTAGGTTGGGAGTAGCAGTCAGTACCTTTATGAATGAGAGCAGAACATCGTGGCTGGCAAAGTACAGTAGAGCTCTTCCCTGGAGCCTGGAATACAACTGCCTACAAAGAGGACAATGGAGAGAGACTGGGAGAGAGTGGCCCTGCCTGTAAAGCGTGTAGAACATAAAAGAACCATCTGAGAAAAGAAATCCTAATTACATGTGACGTCCTAGACATAACTGGACCAGGTAGGAGCAGCAGGTGAGGTAATCCTTCCCAGTCAACACCATGCTTAGCACTTGCAAGCTCTGCAGCTATCTGCCCACATTGTGTGTGGTCACTGATGACTAGAGAGGTGGTCTGCATGGGTTCAGCTTTATGATACAACAATGAGATTTGATAACATGATAATGAATGCAGATTTTCAAGGCCGAATAAGATTTCTCTGGGTTTGATGAGTTTTTCAAATTATCACTTGAATTTACAAGGAAAAAAAAAAATGTACCATCATCAAAAATATCTCCCCTGAACAGAAACAAAGCCACAGGCCTTTGGGGGCTAGATGGTGGCTTAAAAACACTCACAGAGACACCACCCTTACAGCAAGGATGAAGCATATCCAGGTGCAGTTGCTGTTATGTGCCTGGACTAATCTCAGCAAATAAAGCCATCCTGAGAATTGTCTGTGCAGATGGCTAGCTCAGAGAGGTCCCCAGCTGTTCCCACCAGAGGCATACCAATTGTGGAATTTTTTAAATGTTGCCAATAAACAATCAAACAGAATTCCTGTGAATCCTTTACAGACCACGAACCTAAAATGTCAGGTGAGATCTTCTTGATGGTTTCAAACAAAGACTAATGAGGCTTTCATTGCTTCTGTCTGGAATACATACAGGCCACATTCTATTCAAAACAAGTTATCTCCAAGAGTTCACTGATTAATGCCAATAATTCAAAAAAAATCTAGTGTTCCCATAAAACCTTAAAGGATTACAAAATGATGTGACAGAGGAAGACTTTTTTTTCCTTTACAGTAAACATTTTTATAAACCCGGGGTGGGGGGAGGGTGGGTGTTGGGGGCAAACATATTCATATACTGTACTGCTAAGGAAATTTATTACAAAACTATTCATTTTCAGCTTGGTGTATGTGACGGTAAATTATGTGTATCACAGGAGGGTTTTTCGGATGAGACTAACATTTAAATTGGTAACCTCTGGGTAAAGCAGATCACCGTCCATAATGCAGGTGTGCCCCACCAAACCAGCTGGAGGCAGGAAGAGAGCAGAAAGAGCAGCCTTCCTAGCCAAGAGGCAAAGCAGGCTGTGTGGGACGTCGTCTACAACGCTGACTGTCCCGGGCTCCCACCTGCCAGTCCACACTGCAGATTTCTGGACTCACTATTCTTCATAATTGTGTGAGTCGACTTCATATAGTAAATCTCTTCCTGTATGCACACACATCCTCTTGGTACTGTTTCTCTGGAGCACCCTGAATAATACAATGGAACTGATTTTACTTGCAGTGGGGATAAGGTTTGTATAACCTGTTGAACATTAACCTCTACTACTGGGGAAACAATGTACCCAACCCTTTAGTGCCCATTTTTCCTTGATTAAACCACCCCAGAAAGGGATCTTCTACTTCAGCTTTAACGGTCTCTCAGGCCAGCTGGTGAGAAGCAGCACTGAGAAGTTCCAAACTTTGTTCTTTTCAGGGAAAACCAGAAAAAGGACGAAATGGTGGAGTAGAAGAACCTGAGCTCACCTCCTCTGACGAAAATGCCAAAATCATTTTTTGGAATCTACCAAAAAAAAAAAAAAGATCAAAAGATCTTCACAACCCAGATAATCATGATGGTGAGATCACTAATCTAGAGCCAGACATCCTGGAATGTGAAGTCAAGTGGGCCTTAGAAAGCACCACTACGAACAAAGCTAGTGGAGGTGGTAGAATTCCAGCTGAGCTGTTTCAAATCCTGAAAGACGATGCTGTGAAATTGCTGCAACTCAATATGCCAGCAAATTTGGAAAACTCAGCAGTGGCCACAGGACTAGAAAAGGTCAGTTTTCATTCCAATCCCTAAGCAAGGCAATGCCAAANGGAAACAGTGGAAACAGTGTCAGACTTTATTTTGGGGGGCTCCAAAATCACTGCAGATGGTGATTGCAGCCATGAAATTAAAAGACGCTTGCTCCTTGGAAGAAAAGTTATGACCAACCTAGATAGCATATTCAAAAGCAGAGATATTACTTTGCCGACTAAGGTCCGTCCAGTTAAGGCTGCCACCAGGGGGCTGACAGCTGAAGCAAGAGGAGCAGCTACAACCCTGCAGCCTGCAGAACGGACTGCAATCACAGAAAGTCATACAGAATGAGACGGCAGAGAAGCATGTTCCAGATGAAGGAACAAGCTAAAGCCTAGGAAAAAATAACTAAATGAAGTGGAGATGGTCAATCTGCCTGAAAAATAATTCAGAAAAATGATAGTAAAGATGATCCAAAATCTTGGAAAAAGAACAGAGGCACAAGGAACTCCCTGGTGGTCAGTGGTTAGGATGCCACACTTCCACTTCAGGGGGCGCAGGTCAGATCTTTGGTCAGGGAACTAAGATCCTGCATGCCGCATGGCATGGCCAAAAGATAAATAAAGAATGGCGGCAGAGACCAGAAGATACAAAAAGTATTTAACTAAGAGTTAGAAGATTTGAAGAAAAGAGATAACACAATAGCTGAAATGAAAAGTACAGCAGAAGGAATCAACAGAAGAATAACTGAGGCAGAAGAAAGAATAAGGAAGTGGGAAGACAGATTGGTAGAAAACAATGCCGCAGAACAGAACAGAGAAAAGAATTTTAAAAAATAAGAAGCATCTGAGAGACCTCTGGAACCATCATTAAATGCATCAATATTTGCATTACACAGTGTCCCAGAAGACAAAAGAACGGATCTGAGAAAATATATGGAGAAAGTAGCCAAAACTTTCACTAACATGGGAAAGGAAATACTCACTCAAATCCAGGAAGTGTGGAGTCCCATAGGGTATAAAGCCAAGGAAGTAAGTCAGTCAAGTCGCTCAGTTGTATTATTCGACTCTTTGCGACCCTGTGGACGGCAGCCTACCAGGCTTCCCTGTCCATGGGATTCTTCAGGCAAGAGCACTGGAGTGGGTTGCCATTTCCTTCTCCAGCCAAGGAGGAACATGCAAAAAGAGATATAACAAAAATTAAAGACAAAGAGAAAATATTAAAAGCAATGAAGGAAAAGCAATATATAAGGAAATCCCCACATGGTTATCAGCTTATTTTTCAGCAGTAAATCTGCAGGACAGAAGGCAATGGCCTGATATATTTGAAGTGATGAAAGGGGAAAACCTACCACTAAAAATATTCTACGCAGCAAGACTCTCATTCAAATTCAAGAAAAAAAAATCAAAAGCTTCACAGAGAAGCAAAAGCTAAGAGAATTCAGCACCACCAAAGGAGCATTACAACAAATGCTAAAGGAACTTCTCTAAGCAGAAAAGAAAAGGCCACCTAGAAACAAGAGCATTTTGAACAGAAAAGCACACCAGTAAAGGCAAAATACAGCAAAGGCAGGATATCATCCACACACAAGCATGATATCAAAACAAGTAATCCTGAGAAGATGGAAGTTCAAATGCAGGATATTGGAAGTACATTTGAAATTAAGAGACCAGCAACTTAAAACAACTATATATACAGACTGCTGTATCAAAGCCTCCTCATGGTAATCACAAGCAAAACATGTAACAGATACACACCAAAAAAGAAAAAGCAATCTAAACACAACTCTAATGATAATCATTAAATCACAAGAAAAGAAAGCAAAAGAGGAAGGGAAGAAAAAAGGCCTACAAAAACAAATCCTAAACAATTAACAAAATAGCAATAAGAACATAAATATCAGTATCTACCTTAAATGTAATGGGATTAAATGCTCCAACCAAAGACACAGACTGGCTGAATGGATAGAGAAACAAGATCTGTTTACATGTTGTCTACCAGAGACCCACTTCAGACCTAGGAAAACATGGAGTGAAAGTGGTGTTACTATTGTTGTTCAGATGCTAAGGCATGTCTAACTCTTTGAGATCCCATGACCTTCAGCACGCCAGGCTTTCCTGTCCTTCAGTATCTCCTGGAATTTGTTCAAACTCACGTCCATTGATTCAGTGATGCCATCCAACCATCTCATTCTTTGTCACACTCTTCCCCTCCTGCCCTCAATCTTTCCCACCAGCCGGGTCTTCTACAATAGGTCAGCTCTTCACATCAGGTGACCAAAGTATTGGAGCTTCAGCTTCAACATCAGTCCTTCTAATGAATATTCAGGGTTAATTTCATTTAGGATGGACTGGTTTGATCTCCTTGCTGTCCAAGGGACTCTCAAGAGTCCTCTCCAGCACCACAGTTTGAAAGCATCAGTTCTTCAGCACTCAGCTTTCTTTATGGTCTAATTCTCACATCTGTACATGACTAGTGAAAAAAACCATAGCTTTTACTAAATGCACTCTTGTCAGCAAAGTGTTGTCTCTGATTTTTAATATGCTGTCTAGGTTTGTCATCTCTAATTTTCTTAAAGTGATCTCTAGTCTTGCCCATTCTTTTGTTTTCCTCTATTTCTTTGAACTGAACACTTAGGAAGGCTTTCTTATCTCTCCTTGCTATATCCTTCCTTCCTAAGGCTTTCTTATCACTCTTTGCTATTCTTTGGAACCAATCTGAATACAGAGTTCCAAAGAATAGCAAGGAGAGATAAGAAAGTCTTCCTAAGTGTTCAGTGCAAAGAAACAGAGGAAAACAACAGAATGGGAAAGACTAGAGATCTCTTCAAGAAAATTACAGATACCAAGGGGAACATTTCATGCAAAGATAGGCTCGATAAAGGACAGAAACAGCATAGATCTAAGAGAAGCAGACGATATTAAGAAGAGGTGGCAAGAATACACAGAACTATACAAAAAGATCTTCATGACACAGATAACCACAATGGTGTGATCACTCACCTAGAGCCAGACATCCTGGAATGTGAAGCCAAGTGGGTCTGAGGAAGCATCACTATGAACAAACCTAGTGGAAGTGATGGGAATTTCAGCTGAGCTATTTCAAATCCTAAAAGATGAAGCTGTCAAAGTGCTCCACTCAATATGCCAGTAAATTTGGAAAACTCAGCAATGGTCATAGGATTGGAAAGATCACTTTACATTTCAATCCCAAAGAAGGGCAATACCAAAGAATGTTCAAACTACCACACAAATGCACTCATTTCACATACTAGCAAGATAATGCTCTAAATTCTCCAAGCCAGGCTTCAACAGTATGTGAACCAGGAACTTCCAGATGTACAAGCTGGATTTTGAAAAGGTAGAGGAACCAGAGATCAAACTGCTAACATCTGCTGGATCATCGAAAAAGCAAGAGAATTCTAGAAAAACATCTACTTCTGCTTCACTGACTATGCTAAAGCCTTTGTGTGGATCACAACAAACTGTGAAAAATTCTTCAAGAGATGGGAATACCAGATCACCTTACCTGCCTCCTCAGAAACTTAATGCAGGTCAAGAAATAACACTTAGAACTGGACATAGAACGATGGACTGGTTCAAAATTTGAAAAGGAGTATGTCAAGGCTGTATACTGTCACCCTGCTTATTTAACTTACATGCAGAATTCAGTTCAGTTCAGTTGTTAGTCATATCCAACTCTTCGCAACCCCATGGACTGCAACACGCCAGGTTTCCCTACCCATCACCAACTCCCGGAGCTTGCTCAAACTCATGTCCATTGAATCAGTGATGCCATCTAACCATCTCATCCTCTGTCGTCCCCTTCTCCTCCTGCCTTCAATCTTTCTCAGCTTCAGGGTCTCTTCCAATGAGTCAATTCTTCACATCAGGTGGCCAGATATTGGAGCTTCAGCTTCAGCATCACTCCTTCCAATGAATATTCAGGACTGATTTCCTTTAGGAGGACTGGTTGGATCTCCTTGCAGTCCAAGGGACTCTCAAGTGTGTTCTCCAGCACCACAGTTCAAAAGCATCAATTCCAGTACATCAAGCGAAATGCCAGGCTGGATGAAGCACAAGCTGGAATGAAGATTGCTGGGAGAAATATCAATAACCTCAGATATGCAGATGACACCACCCTTATGGCAGAAAACGAGGAGCCTCTTGATGAAGGTGAAAGAGGAGAGTGAAAAATCTTGCTTAAAACTCAACATTCAAAAAACTAAGATCTTGGCATCTGGTCCCATCACTTCATGGCAAATAGATGAGAAACAATGGACATGGTGACCAACTTTATCTTTTGGGGCTCCAAAATCACTGCAGATGGTGACTGAAGCCACGAAATTAAAAGACACTTGCTCCTTGGAAGAAAAGCTATGACCAACCTAGACAGCATATTAAAAAGCAGAGACATTACTTTGCCATCGAAGTTCTGTCTAGTCAAAGCTATGGCTTTTCTGGTAACCATGTATGGATGTGAGAAAGTGAAAGTGAAGTTGTTCAGTCGTGTCCGACTCTTTGCGACCCCATGGACTGCAGCCTATCAGGTTCCTCCGTCCATGGGATTTTCCAGGCAAGAGTGCTAGAGTGGATTGCTGTTTCCTTCTCCAGGGGATCTTCTCAACCCAGGAATTGAACCTGGGTCTCCCGCATTGCAGGCAGACGCTTTACCGTCTGCGCCACCAGGGAAGCCTATGGATGTGAGAGGTAGACCACAAAGAAGGTTGAACGCCAAAAAGCTGATGCTTTCCAACTGTGGAGCTGGAGAAGACTCTTGAGAGTCCCTTGCACTATGAGGAGATCAAACCAGTCAATCCTAAAGGAAATCAATCCTGAGTATTCACTGGAAGGACAGATCCTGAAGCTGAAGCTCCAATACTTTGGCCACCTGATACAAAGAACTGACTCATTAGAAAATAACCTGATGCTGGGAAAGACTGAAGGCAGGAGGTAAAGGGGATGACAGAGGACGAGATGGTTGGATGACATCATCTGATTCAACGGGCATGAGTTTGAGCAAGCTCCAGGAGATGGTGAAGGACAGGGAAGCCTGGCGTGCTGCAGTCCACGGGGCTGCAAAGAGACGACGACGACTGAGTGGCTGAACAACAACAAAGGCTTGTCACTGCTTTTCTTCCAAGAAGCAAGTGTCTTTTAATTTCATGGCTGCAGTCACCATCTTCAGTGATTCTGGAGCCCAAGAATATAAAATCTGCCACTGTTTGCACTTCTCCCCCCATTTATTTGCCATGAAGTGATGGGACCAGATGCCATGACCTTAGTTTTTTGAAAGCTGAGTTTAAGCCAGCTTCTTAACTCTTCTCCTTCACCTTCATCAAGAGGCTCTTTAGTTCCTCTTCACTTTCTGCCATTAGGGAGGTATCATCTGCATATCTGACGTTACTGGTATTTCTTTTAGCAGTCTTAATTCCAGCTTGTGATTCATCTAGCCTGGCATTTTGCATGATGTACTCTGTATATAAATGAAGTAAGCCGGGGGGACAACATACGGCCTTGATGTACTCCTTTCCAAATTTTGAACCAGTCCATTGTTCCAGGTCTGGTCCTAAGTGTTGCTTCCTCACCTGCATATAGGTTTCTCAGGAGGCAGGTAAGGTGGTGTGGTATTCCGACCTTTAATTTAAGATTTTTCCACAGTTTGTTGTGATCCACACAGTCAAAGGCATTAGTGTAGTCAATGAAGCAGAAACAGAAAGTAAGAAGACAGAAAAAGCTATGCAAACAGAAATCAAAAGAAAGCTGGAATTGTATTACTCATATCAGCCAAGGGAGACTTCAAAACTGTTAGAAAAGACAAAGAAGGACACTACATAATGATCAAGGGATCAATCCAAAAAGAAGATATAACAACTGTAAATACATATACACCCAACATAAGAGCACCTCAATATATAAGGCAAATACTAACATCCATAAAAGGAGCAGCTGACAGACAATAATAGTGGGGGACTTTGTCACCTCACATTAATGGACACGAACATCATGTAGACAGAAAATCAATAAGGAAACACAGGCTTAAATGACACATTAATTCAAAAAGACATACCCCTATGTTCATAAAAGCACTATTTACAATAGCCAGGACATGTAAGCAACCTAGATATCCATCGACAGATGAATGGATAAAGAAGTTGTGGTACATATATACCAAAGAATATTACTCAGCCATAAAAAAGGAATGAAATGGGGTCATTTGTAGTGATGTGGATGAACCCAGAGTCTGTCCATAACAGAGTGAAGTTAGAAAGGGAAGCAAATATTGTATATTAATGCATATATATGGAGTCTAGAAAAATGGTATTGATGAACCTATTTGCAGGGCAGGAATAGAGACACAGACATAGGGAATGAACTTGCGGATACAGTAGGGAAAGGAGAGGGTGGGATGGATTTAGAGAGTAGCACTGGCATATGTACACCACCTGTATGAAGCATGGCTAGTGGGAAGCTGCCGCACAGGCACAGGGAGCCCAGCTCAGTGCCCTGTAATGACCTGAGGGATGAGACGGGGGGTGGCAGGAAGGCTCAGCAGGGAGGGTATGAATGTGTACTCACAGCTGATTCACACTGCTGTACAGCAGAAACTAATACAATGCTGTAATGCAATTACCCTCTAATTTAAAAAAGCAAACACAACACTGTAAATCAACCATACTCTAATAAAATAAGAAAAATGGTACAGATGAACCTGTTTACAGGACAGGAACAGAGACGCACACATAGAGAACAGAATGTGGACACAGGGGAGGAAGAGGAGGGTGTGATGAGCGGGGAGGCTGGGACTGACACACATACATACTGCCATGTCTAAGACAGCTAGCTAGCGGGAACCTACTGTACACCACAGAGAGTGCTCTGCGACGACCCAAAGAAGTGGGAGGGAGTTTCAAGAGGGAGGGGATAAGCATATACATAGAGCTGATATACTTCACTGTACAGCAGAAACTAACAGAACATTGT
The DNA here is from genome assembly GCA_006410935.1 of Redunca redunca. Classification (NCBI taxonomy): domain Eukaryota; kingdom Metazoa; phylum Chordata; class Mammalia; order Artiodactyla; family Bovidae; genus Redunca; species Redunca redunca. The sequence continues at coordinate 273,928 of SJYQ01006033.1, read as the reverse complement.
AAGTCAATTATACTCTAATTTAAAAAACTCAGAATAAACTAAAGACCTAAATGTAAGATGGATTTCACTGCTTTATCTTTTTAGATACATCTCCTTCAGTAATGAAAATAAAAACAAAAATAAAGAAACGGGACCTAATTAAACTTAAAAGCTTTTGCGGCACAAAGGAAACATAAACAAGATGAAAAGACAATCCACAGAATGGGAGAAAATATATGGAAAAAAAGCAACGTACACGGGATTAATCTCCAAAATATACAAACAGCTAATGCAGCTCAATATAAAGAAAAACCCCAATCAAAAAATGGCGGAAAGTCAGAATAGACATTTCTCCAAAAAAGACACACAGATGGCCAAAAAGCACATGAAAAGACCCTCAATATCACTAATTACTAGAGAAATGCAAATCAAAACTATAGTAATGTATCACCTCACACCAGTCAGACAGGCCATCATCATAAAGCCTGCAAACAATAAATGCTGGAGAGGGTGTAGAGAAAAGGGAACCCTCCTGTACTGTTGGTTGGAATGTAACTTGGTACAATCACTACAAAGAAGAGTAGAAAGACTAAAATTAGTACTACTATATGATTCTGAAATCTCATTCCTGGGCATATATCCAGAGAAAACCATAATTCAAAAAGACACATGCACCCAAATGTTCACTGCAGCACTATTTACAACAGCCAAGACATGGAAGCAGCCTAAATGCCCACTGACAGAGGAATGGAAAAAGACAATGCACACATATAGAATGGAATATTACTCAGCCATTAAACCAAGAATAAAATGAGGCCATCTGCAGCAACATGGACAGACTTCAAGATTATCACACTAAGTGAAGTAAGGCAGACAAAGACAAGTGTCATATATTATCACTTATAAGTAGAATCTAAAAATATGATATAAATGAACTTATTTCTAAAACAAAAACAGACACCCAGACTTCAAAAACAAGCTTATGGTTAACAAAGGGGAAAGAAGAGGGTGGGGATAAATTAGGAGGTTTATATTAGCATATACACATTCAGTCAGTCAGTTCAGTTGCTCAGTCATGTCCGACTCTTTGTGAGCCCGTGAATCGCAGCACACCAGGCCTCCCTGTCCATCACCAACTCCCAGAGTTCACTCAAACTCACATCCATCAAGTCGGTGACGCCATCCAGCCATCTCATCCTCTGTCGTCCCCTTCTCCTCCTGCCCCCAACCCCTCCCAGCATCAGGGTCTCTTCCAATGAGTCAACTCTTCGCATGAGGTGGCCAAAGTATTGGAGTTTAAGCATCAGCATCAGTCCTTCCAATGATCACCCAGGGCTGATCTCCTTCAGAATGGACTGGCTGGATCTCCTTGTAGTCCAAGGGACTCTCAAGAGTCTTCTCCAACACCACAGTTCAAAAGCATCAATTCTCTGGCACTCAGCCTTCCTCACAGTCCAACTCTCACATCCATACATGACCACAGGAAAAACCATAGCCTTGACTAGACGGACCTTTGTTGGCAAAGTAATGTCTCTGCTTTTGAATATGCTATCTAGGTTGGTCATAACTTTCCTTCCAAGGAGTAAGCGTCTTTTAATTTCATGGCTGCAATCACCATCTGCAGTGATTTTGGAGCCCCCCAAAATAAAATCTGACACTGTTTCCACTGCTTCCCTGTCTATTTCCCATGAAGTGATGGGACCATTACTATACATAAAAGAGATGATCAACAAGGACCTAATATATAGCACAGGGAACTCTACTCAATATTCTACAATAACCTATATGGGAAAAGCATATGAAAAGCAATGTACTGTGCTTAGTCACTCAGTCATGTCCAATTCTTTGCGACCGCATGGTCTGTAGCCCACCAGGCTCCTCTGTCCATGGAATTATCCAGGTAAGAATACTAGAGTGGGTTGCCATGCCCTCCTCCAGGGGATCTTCCCAACCCAGGGATCGAACCTAGGTCTCCCACATTGCAGGCAGATTCTTTACCATCTGCGCCACAAGGGAAGCCCAATAAAACTGGAGCGGGCAGCTTCTCCCTTCTCCAGGGGATCTTCCTGACCTGGGAATAGAACCCGGATATCCTGTATTGCAGCTGGATTCTTCACCAGCTGAGCTACCAGGGAAGACTTGTAAAAGAACGTGTGTAACTGAACCACTTTACCATACACCTGAAACTAACACAACACTATAAATCAACTACACCCAAATATGAAATAAAAAATTAAAATAAAATTTAAAAAAATTTTTTCAAAGGGCAAACATGCATGTGTATTATATACTTCAAAGTGATTCAGTGATACAACTTGATCGAGTCTGATTCTCCTATAACAAAATGATGGAACTCACAAACATTAATGGGTTATATTCTTCAGGTATTTCCATCACGTTTTCTAATAAATATTGTCCCTGCTTCCTTAGATTAACAATACTTGCAACTCTTGAGTATTTTTAAATATTAATTTTTTCTAATGTTATTTTTTATGCAGTTTCACCAAACTGCATTCTGAGTCTTATGTTCCGATTCAACATTATAAAATCAAATAAAAATTATGTTTAGTACCTCAAATATTTTGAGTTATTTCACTTATTTTCAGTTATTTCCTTTATATATTTTGAATTTTGATATCAAGGGTCATATGATTCTACCCCAAAGTTTGTATCCCTTTTATAGTTACACAATGGGTATGTAACCCTGTATCATCATTAGCAAACAGCTGTCATTTCTATCTTGTATAAGAGTAAAGAAATAACAATTGTAATACAATGTGGTAAGTGATGACATAGAGAGAACAGAGGAGGAACAGAGAAACAAGAGAGGAACCTACTGCTGGAGGGCAGGAGGGAAGCAAACAAGAGATGGTGTCTGAGCTGAGTCTGGTGGCTGGAGGCCTGGTGGGGCTAGAAAAGGTCGAGCATTTGAAGCAGACAATGCAGTCTGTAAAAGCACAGGAGTGCATATGAGCAAAGATTTTCAAAGGATAAAATCACCTGAGTATGGCTGGAATAAGCAGTAGATATCAGAAGGAAAAGAATCCAAAAAAGCTGAGCCAGGCCTTGCTATAGGGATTGGATATAGAAACTTTACCCAGAAGATAACGGGGAATCACCGAAGGATCTGAAGTAAAGAAGGAGGCAGTCAGAGTGTATCCGTGCTTCAGAAAGACCACTCTGCCAGTAGTAGGGAAGAAAGATCAGAGGATCAGGAAGAGAGGAGGACAACCTAGGTTAGAGGAGAAGAATGAGCGTGTGTTGTGTGTTGTCACTCAGTCACGTCTGACTCTTTGTGACCCCATGACCTATACATAGCCCACCAGGCTCCTCTGCCCATGGAATTCTCCAGGGAAGAATACTAGAATGCGTCACCAATCCCTTCTCCAGGGGATCTTCCCCACCCAGGGATCAAACCCAGGTCTCCTGCATTGCAGGCAGATTCTTTACCATCTGAGCCACCAGGGAAGCCCACAAGGATGGGCTTCACCAGAAAAACGAATAAGAGCCTAAATTAAGGCAGTGGCAAAGGCGTAGGTTAGAAAGAGATAAATTTTAAGACATGATAATTTGATATGTGAAGGGAGAAGTAACAGCCAAAGCTGACTCCTAGGTTTCTGACTCCTAGGTTTAAGCAACGACATAGAAACAAACAAACCAAAAAACCCAACAGACAAAATATCTAAAACAGTGGTTTTCAGGACACTGAACATCAGAGACCAAAAAATTTTCTCCTTAGAGAAAGAAAACAAAGGAGGTAAGCCTTACAAGTTTCCAAACTTACTGCCTTGACACAGTTTCCTGGCCAGAGCATAGGGAAGGACAACCTAGGAAAAGCCTCAAAAAAATACACTCTGAGATAAGAAGACAAAGCTGCAAGTCCAGGGGGACTAAGAAAGCTACAGTACCAGGGAGGAAAGAGCTGTGCACGAAAAAGAAATCCCAAGACCTGCAGAGAGCCCCCATAAATATTCAATAGCATGCTGATGAGTACAGGCACTGTGATTCACCTTATCGCATTTTGGAAATACTGTATATTTTGTTAACAAATTGAAGATTGTGGCAACCATGCACCAAGACATCTATTGGTTTCATTTTTATCTAACAGCATTTGCTCACTTTGTGTCTCTGTGTAACATCTTGGTAATCCTTGCAGTATTTCAAACCTTTTCATTATTGCTGTATTTGTTATGATGACTGTGATCCATGATCTTTGGTGTTATTACTGCAAAAAGATTACAACTCACTGAAGGCTCAGATGATACCATTTTATAGTGATAACATTTTTAAATTAAGGTATGCATGTTTTTTTCCAGTTTTAAAAGACAGTTGTATAGAGTAAATGTAACTCTTTTTCTTTTTAGGTGTTTTTTTTTTAAACTTTTTATTCTGTATTGATGTTGTGATAGTTTCAGGTGAACAGAGAAGGGACTCAGCCATAGACATAAAGATAACTTCTATAGGCAATGGGAAACAAAACAATCGCATGATTCACTTTGTCATATTTGCTTTATCATAGTGGTCTAGAATCAAACCCACAATATCTCCAAAGTATGCCTGCACATGCTGCTGAGGAAAAAACTGAAGAGGATTAGAGGGAACAATGCCTGCCGCTCAGAGCAGGTCCCACGAGCCACATTTGTAATTTGTAGGGCACTGAGGAATGATGCTAAAGCTGAAACTCCAGTATTTTGGCCACCTCATGGGAAGAGTTGACTCATTGGAAAAGACTCTGATGCTGGGAGGGATTGGGGGCAGGAGGAGAAGGGGATGACAGAGGATGAGATGGCTGGATGGCATCACTGACTCGATGGACGTGAGTCTGAGTGAACTCCAGGAGTTGGTGATGGACAGGGGGGCCCGGCGTGCTGCGATTCATGGGGTCGCAGAGAGTCAGACACGACTGAGCGATTTAACTGAACTGAGGACAGTACTCAGGAAGGTCTTTACTATTTCTTAGTACTTAGTTGGTTTTTTTTTGTTTTTGTTTTTGTTTTTTTTTTTACAGAGAAACTAGCCCTAGAATAAGCATTGATCTTTATCCACCTAAAAAATCATAAAAGCAAAACCAGAAAAAGAATCATTTCCAATTAACTACCTCCTAGAACTAAGTGCAAGAATGTCTTTAAGAATACAAAAACACCCAGCAACCAACAAGATAATATTCACCATTCCGGCAACCAACCAAAGGTTACCAGACATATCAAATAAGGAGGGAAATATAACCTTTAATGTGAAAAACATCACTAAATTGAAATCTATCAAGAAATGACAAGGATGTTAAAATTAGCAGACACAAATACAATTATTGTAACTGTAATCCTCATGTTCAACAGGCAAGTTGATGGTGGGACAACTGGATAGCCACATGCAAAAGAAAGAAGTTAGACCCCTACTGTACAACATGTATGGAAATCATCTCAAAATGTACCACAGACCCAAATTTAAGAGATAAAACTACACAATTCTTAGAAGAAAATATAGGGTTAGACCTTTGTGACCTTGAGTTAGACAGTGTTTCGTTCGATATAACACCAAAAACTCCTGCTTCAAGAAAGTTAAAAGGCAACCCATAAAAATGGGAGAAAATACCTGTAAATCATGTATCTTAAAAATGACTTCTACCCAGAGTATATAAAGAGCTCTTATAGCTCAACAAAAGATGATAAGTAATCTAATTTTTAAATGGGCAAAGGATTTGAATACACATTCCTCCAAAGAAGAAATACAATTGGCCAACAAACATGTAAAAAGATGCTCAAAAACATCAGCTACTAGGATCACAATGAGCTACCAGTTCACAACTACTAGGATGACTATAATAATAAGAAGAAAAAACGAGACAGCAGTGTGTTAAGCTGCTTCAGTTGTGCCAGACTCTCTGCAATCCTATGGACTGTAGCCTCCCAGGCTCTTCTGTTCATGGGGATTCTCCAGCAAAGAATAATGGAGTGGGTTGCCAAGCCCTTCTCCAGGGGCACTTACCAACGGATTGAACCCACATCTCTTCTGTCTCCAGCACTGGCAGGTGGGTTCTATACCACTAGTGTCACCTGGGAAGCCCAGACAACAATACGGGTCAGCAAGAATGGAAAAATTACTCATGGGAATCTAAAGTGGAGCAGCTGCTTTGGAAAATTTTTCAGTTTCTCTAAAAGCTAAATATAGTCACCTTATGACCAAGTAATTCCATTCCTAGATATATAACCAAGAGAATGGAAAAGATTTGTCCGTAAAAAAACCTGTGCACAAACATTTATAGCAACATTATTCAGAGCAGCCAAACAGTAGAAATACCCCAAATGTCCTTCAACTGATGAATGGATAAACAAAATGTGGTATAATCCATATAATGGAATCTTACTTATAAGATCATAAAAAGCAGAAAAGTAATGATACTGCCTACAACATGGATAAATCTTAAAAACATTATGCTCAGGCTCAGAGCTTAGAGTGTTAACTTCTCTGGGCCCGCTGGTATAATAAACCTGAGTTCTCCAAAACTCTCCGAGTATGGTGCTTGTTTCTCGATTATTGGTTTCTGCAACATTAGTGGAGGGCCCAGCAAGATTCCAACCATGCTGGCCCCTTGAGCCAGCCGGACTGGAGGCTGGGCCGGGCTGGAGTGAAGGAACCTGGAGACGAACAAGGAGGCACGCCACGTGACAGTATTCCAGGTTCTCTTTCAGATCGGTGTCCTGACTCTTCAGAAAGCTGAGCCCCAACTGGACTAACTGGAGGGAGTGAGTCCAACTCACTCCTGGAGTCCTGGAGTCCAACTCACCAGGAATGGCCACAGGATCAGATAAAGAATGAGGTTCCAGCTCAAGATTGTGATGTACGAAGATCCTGAACTCACCTCAACCCATGGGCAAACTGGTTCTACAGCTACCTATGAAACAATTTCCTCCTTAAAAAACCCAAAGCCTGGCTGAATGATGACTACACACCAGATAAACGAGAACAACAACATATCAAGCAGAATGGTACTAGCACCTGAGAAAAACCACCTCCTCCAGTGACCATCCCACCAAAGAGATCAAGCCCTGAGCCTTTGGGGTGGGAGCACTGACTTCAAGGCCCTACACTACAGAGAACTAACCCTAGGGAGTATCACATAGTGAGAACTCACACAAAGGAAACTGCTTGAATACAAGACCCAGTATCACCCAGCCCCCAGTAGCACTGTGCGGGACACCTCATCTAAATGACAAGTAAAACAAAAACAGAAACCCAATCATCAGCAGACAGGATTGCCACCTCACTCGGCTTTGCCCATCAGAGGAAAAACAAACAAAAACTCAGCATAAATCTCACCCTATACAAAGCTTACACAAACCACTGGACCAACTTAAGGAGGACAGAAATCAAAAGGAAGAAAGAATTCAACCTTGAAACCTTGGAAAAGGAGACCTGAAACACAATAAGTTAAAAAAACAGAAAAAGCAGAGAGTGAAGTGAAGTTGCTCAGTTGTCCAACTCTGCGACCCCATGGACTGTAGCATACTACGCTCCTCCGTCCATGAGATTTTCCAGGCAAGAGTACTGGAGTGGGTTGCCATTTCCTTCTCCAGAGGATCTTCCTGACCCAGGGATCGAACCCAGGTCTCTCACACTGTAGGCAGACGCTTTAGCATCTGAGCCACCAGGGAAGTCCACTGACTTTATGTGTAGAGCACATCTATTCCCGTTTTTAATTGAAGAGCAATTTTAGTAACAAAACTGAAGATTTTGTTGATTTTTATCTTTAAGAAAAATATGAAACCTGATTTGATGCTTAAAAAAAAAACAGTAAAACTTGCTTTTCAGTTTTATCAGTGTTAATTCTTACATCTTGGTATTTATTTCTTGTTGTATTTCCTAAAGTTTAAAAATATAATATATAAAAAAACAAAAACTTAAGCTAGTCTATTGTTCTTTCATGCTACATTTTTTTCTTATATNTTGAAGTGTTCACAAAATTTTTTTTTTAATTTCTAGGCATTAAAAAAACTTTGACAGAATTTTTAAAAGGAACAGAATAAATTACTTAATGCCTACCAAATTAACTACTTAATAACTTCCTATACAAGAGTTAAAATAATGTTAAAGGTAGAGATTTAAAACTTCCTTAACTTTCTATTAATCCTCGCCAACCTTTATCCTAGCACGCCTAACCAGAGCATACTCAGTCACAAGTCTTGCAAGAAAAGAGGAATGTATTGGCAGGATAAGACTTTTAACTGGGATATAACCAATAAAGAATGAGAGATGAGTGACTTCAGGACCATGCACTAGAATGACTGGCATTAACTGCAAGTTTCTCCCAAATGCCAACTTCACTGTTAACATTTCTTACAGTTTTACTGGCCATCTATAGGTGAACTATATCAGAAAGGATCACATAAAACCATCAAGTGGGTGTATGTGCCCTGACTTGAACATTTTTCTTTAATAATGCTTTTTAAGCCAAACTTTTTAATATACATCTTTATATCCTCATTTCTTCACCTTCTTTTTTACACCAAATCTCGAAAGTTGGTTGAATTCACTGTTTCCACTTCATCTCATCCCATTTTATTTTGAACCCACTCCAATCTGGATCTGCCCTCACAACTTCACTGAAACTGCTCTCTTCAATTTGGGGGATTTACATGTCCAAATCCAATATTTATCCTCAGCCCTCACCTTCCTGAACCTATCAGCAGTATGTGAGATTTGTCTCTCCCCACATGTCTTGAGAATGTCTCTTCACTTAGCCTCTGGGACATAACCTTCTTTCTCCTATTTCCATAACCATTCCTGCTTGTCTCTACTACCATACCATTGTGCTCATTTCACACGCTAGCAAGGTTATACTCAAAATCCTTTAAGACAGGCTTCAGCAGTATGTGAACTGAGAACTTCCAGATGTACAAGCTGGGTTTTGAAGAGGCAGAGGAACCAGAGATCAAATTGACAACATCAGCTGGATCAGAGAAACCAAGGGAATTCCAGAAAAACATTTACTTCTGCTTCACTCACTATACTAAGGCCTTTGACTATGTGGATTGAAACAAACTGTGGGAAATTCTTAAAAGAAATGGCAGTACCAGACCATCTTACCTGTCTCCTGAGAAACGTGTATGTAGGTCAAGAAGCAACAGTTAGAACTGAACATGGAACAATGGACTGGTTCAAAATTGGGAAAAGCTATATATTGCCATCCTGCTCATATAACTTACACACAAAGTACATCGAACAAAATGCTGGGCTGGATGAATCACAAACTAGAATCAAAACTTCCAGGAGAAATATCAACAGTCTCAGACATGCAGATGATACCACTCTAATGGCACAAAGTGAAGAGAAGCTAAAGAGCTTCTTGACGAAGATGAAAGAGGAGAGGGGAAAGCTGGCTTGAAACTCAACATTTAAAAAACTAAGATCATGGCAACCAGTCCCATCACTTCATTACAAATAGAAAGGGAAAAAGTAGAAGCACTAACAGATTTTATTTTCTTGGGCTCCAAAATCACTACAGACGGTGACTGCAGCCATGAAATTAAAAGATGTTTGCTTGTTGGAAGGAAAGCTATGACAAGCCTAGACAGCATACAAGCAGAGACATCACTTTGCCAACAAAGGTCCGTATAGTCAAAGTTATGTTTTTTCCAGTAGTCATGTACAGATGTGAGAGTTGGACCATAAAGAAGACTGAGTGCCAAAGAACTGATGCTTTCGAACTATGATGCTGGAGAACACTCTTGAGAGTCTCTTGGACTGCAAGGAGATCAAACCAATCCATCCTAAAGGAAATCAACCCTGAATATTCTCTGAAAGGACTGATGCTGAAGCTGAAGCTCTGATACTATGGCGACCTTAAGTGAGAGCTGACTCACTGGAAAAGACCCTGGGAAAGACTGAAGGCAACAGGAGAAGGGGGCAGCAGAGGATGAAAAAGCAGAGAAATACTATACAGATGAAGGAACAAACTAGAAACACAGAAGTCCAAATAAATGAAGAGGATATAGGCAAACTACCTGAAAAAGAATTCAGAATAATGATAGTAAAGATGATAAAAAACCTTAAAAACAGAATGGAGAAAATGGAAGAATCAATTAACAAAGACCTAGAAGAATTAAAGAATAAACATGCAGAGACAAACAACACAATTACTGAAATTAAAAATACTCTACAAGGAATCAATAGCAGAATATCTTAAGCAGAAGAATGAATCAGTGAGATGGAAGATAAAATTGTAGAAATACTTCTGAAGACCAGAATAAAGTAAAAAGAATGAAAAGAACTGAGGACAGTCTCAGCTACTTCTTGGACAATATCATATGCACCAACATTCAAATTATAGGGGACCAAGAAGAAGAAGAGAAAAATAAAGTGTATCAGAAAATTTTTGAACAGATTATAGTTGAACATTTCCCCAACAGGGAAAAGGAAATAGTCAATCAAGTCCAAGAGGTACAGAGATGCCCATACAGGATAAACCCAAGGAGAAACATGCCAAGACACATACTAATCAAACTAACAAACACTAAACACAAAGAAAGAATATTAAAAGCAGCAAGAGAGAAGCAACAAATAACATGCAAGGGAAACGGCATATGCTTAACAGCTGATCTTTCAGCAGAAACTCTACAGGCCAGAAGGGAATGGCAGGATATATTTAAAGTACTGAAAGGGGAAAATCTACAACCAAGATTCCTGTACCTGGCAAGGATCTCACTCAAAATTGATGGAGAAATAAAAAGCTTTTCAGACAGGCAAAAGTTAAGAGAATTCACTACCACCAAACCACCTTTACAACAAATGTTAAAGGGACTTACATAGTCAAGAAATACAAAAGAAGAAAAAAGATCTACAAAACCAAACTAAGAAAATGGCAGTAGGAACATCAGTTCAGTTCAGTTCAGTCACTGAGTCATGTCCAACTCTTTGCGACCCCATGAATCACAGCACGCCAGGCCTCCCTGTCCATCACCCAACTCCCAGAGTTCACTCAAACTCTTGTCCATTGAGTCGGTGATGCCATCCAGCCATCTCATCCTCGGTCGTCCCCTTGTCCTCCTGCCCCCAATCCCTCCCAACATCAGAGTCTTTCAATGAGTCAACCCTTCGCATGAGGTGGCCAAAGTATTGGAGTTTCAGCTTTAGCATCAGTCCTTCCAAAGAAATCCCAGGGCTGATCTCCTTCAGAATGGACTGGTTGGATCTCTTTGCAGTCCAAGGGACTCTCAAGAGTCTTCTCCAACACCACAGTTCAAAAGCATTAATTCTTCGGCACTCAGCTTTCTTCACAGTCCAACTCTCACATACATGATCACTGATCCATACGTGATCAACTCATCCATACATGATCACAGGAAAACCCATAGCCTTGACTAGATGGACCTTTGTTAGCAAAGTAATGTCTCTGCTTTTGAATATCCTATCTAGGTTGGTAATAACTTTTCTTCCAAGGAGTAAGCATCTTTTAATTTCATGGCTGCAGTCACCATCTGCAGTGATTTTGGAGCCCCCAAAATAAAGTCTGACACTGTTTCCACTGTTTCCCCATCTATTTGCCATGAAGTGATGGGACCAGATGCCATGATCTTCGTTTTCTGAATGTTGAGCTTTAAGCCAACTTTTTCACTCTCCTCTTTCAGTTTCATCAAGAGGCTTTTTAGTTCCTCTTCACTTTCTGCCATAAGGGTGGTGACATATATATCAATAATTACTTTAAATGTAAATGGATTAAATGCTCCAAAAAAAAAAAAGTACAGACTGGCTGAATGGATACAAAAATAAGACCCATATATATGCTGTCTACAAGAAACCCACTTCAGACCTAAAGACACATATAGACTGAAAGTGAGAGGATGGAAAAATATATTCCATGCAAATGAGGAGCAAAAGAAAGCTGGAGTAGCAATCCTCATGTCAGACAAAATAGACCTTAAAATAAAGAAGATGACAAGAGATAAGGAAGGACACTACATAATGATCAAGGGGTCAATCCAAGAGGAAGATATAACAATTGTAAATATCTATGCATCAACATAGGAGCACCTCAATATATAAGACAAACACTAACAGACATAAAAGGAGAAACTGACAGTAACTCAATAATAGTAGGAGACTTTAACACCCTACTCACACCCTTGGACATATCATCAAAACAGAAAATTAATAAGGAAACACAAGTCTTAAATGATACTTTAGATGAGATGGATCTCATTGATGCCTTCAGGAAATTCCACCCAAATGCAGAAGAATACACCTTCTTCTCAAGTGCACATGGAACATTCTCCAGGATAGACCACATCTTGGGTCACAAATCAAGCCTCAGTAAAATTTAAGAAAAACTGAATCATATCAAGCATCTTCTCCAGCCACAACGCTATGAGACTAGATATCAATTACAAGAAAAAAACTATAAGAAACACAAACATATGGAGATTAAACAAAGCATTTCTAAATAAACAACAGGTTACTGAAGAAATCAAAAGGGAAATGAAAAAATTTCTAGAATCAAATGACAATGAAAACATGACAACTCAAAACCTATGGGATGCAGCAAAAGCAGTTCTAAGAGGGAAGTTTATAGCAATACAATCCTATCCCAAGAAACAAGAAAAACATCAAACAGACAACTAACTTTACACATAAAACAACTGGAAAAAGAAGAACCAAAAAACCC
>SJYQ01006033.1:176710-261243 GCA_006410935.1 Redunca redunca | reverse complement strand
CCAAGCAGAAGTGAATGAGAAAGAAATGAAAGAAACTATAGTAAAGATTAATAAAACTAAAAGCTGGTTCTTTGAGAAGATAAACAAAATTGACAAACCTTTAGCCAGACTCATCATGATAAAAAGAGAGAAGAATCAAATCAACAAAATTAGAAATGAAGAAGGAGAGGTTACAACAGACAATGCAGAAATAAAAAGGATTATAAAAGACTATTATTAACAACTATATAGCAATAAAATGGATAACCTGGAAGAAATGGATAGATTCTTAGAAAAGTTCAATCTTCCAAGACTGAACCAGGAAGAAACAGAAATTATGAACCCAATTACAAGCACTGGAATTGAAGCTGTTATCAAAAATCTCCCAAAAAATAAAAGCCCAGGACCAGATGGCTTCTCAGGAGAATTCTATCAAACATTTCAGTTCAGTTCAGTTCAGTCACTCAGTCGTGTCCGACTCTTTGCGACCCCATGAATCACAGCACGCCAGGCCTCCCTGTCCATCACCCAACTCCCAGAGTTCACTCAAACTCTTGTCCATTGAGTCAGTGATGCCATCCAGCCATCTCATCCTCTGTCGTCCCCTTCTCCTCCTGCCCCCAATCCCTCCCAGCNCTGGAGTTTCAGCTTTAGCATCATTCCTTCCAAAGAAATCCCAGGGCTGATCTCCTTCAGAATGGACTGGCTGGATCTCCTTGCAGTCCAAGGGACTCTCAAGAGTCTTCTCCAACACCACCGTTCAAAAGCATCAGTTCTTTAGCACTCAGCCTTCTTCACAGTCCAACTCTCACATCCATACATGACCACAGGAAAAACTATAGCCTTGACTAGACAGACCTTAGTCAGCAAAGTAATGTCTCTGCTTTTGACTATGCTATCTAGGTTGGTCATAACTTTTCTTCCAAGGGGTAAGCATCTTTTAATTTCATGGCTGCAGTCACCATCTGCAGTGATTTGGGAGTCCAAAAAATAAAAGTCTGACACTGTTTCCACCGTTCCCCCATCTATTTCCCATGAAGTGATGGGACCGGATATCATGACCTTCGCTTTCTGAATGTTGAGCTTTAAGCCAACTTTTTCACTCTCCTCTTTCAGTTTCATCAAGAGGTTTTTTAGCTCCTCTTCACTTTCTGCGATAAGGATGGTGTCATCTGCATATCTGAGGTTATTGATATTTCTCCTGGCAATCTTGATTCCAGCTTGTGTTTCTTCCAGTCCAGCGTTTCTCATGATGTACTCTGCATATAAGTTAAATAAGCAGGGTGACAATATAGGACAAGATGGACTCCTTTTCCTATTTGGAACCAGTCTGTTGTTCCATGTCCAGTTCTAACTGTTGCTTCCTGACCTGCATATAGGTTTCTCAAGAGTCAGGTCAGGTGGTCTGTTATTCCCATCTCTTGAAGAATTTTCCACAGTTTATTGTGATCCACACAGTCAAAGGCTTTGGCATAGTCAATAAAGCAGAAATAGATGTTTTTCTGGAACTCTCTTGCTTTTTCCATGATCCAGCGGATGTTGGCAATTTGATCTCTGGTTCCTCTGCCTTTTCTAAAACCAGCTTGAACATCTGGAAGTTCACGGTTCACGTATTGCTGAAGCCTGGCTTGGAGAATTTTGAGCATTACTTTACTAGCATGTGAGATGAGTGAGAAGAGCTAATGCCTATCCTTCTAAAACTCTTTCAAAAAACTGCAGAGGAAGGAACATTTCCAAACTCATTCTATGAGGCCACCATCACCCTGATACCAAAACCAGACAAAGACAACACCAATAAAGAGAACTACAGGGCAATTTCCCTGATGAACATAGATGTAAGAATCCTGAACAAAATTTTAGCAAATAGAGTTCACCAACACATCAAAAAGCTCACACACCATGATCAAGTTGGGTTTATTCCAACAATGCAAGAACTTTTCAATATACACAAATCAATCAATGGGATATACCATATTAACAAACTGAAAGATAAAAATCATATGATAATCTCAATAGATGCAGAAAAAGCCTTTGACAAAATTCAGCACCCATTTGTGATTAAAACTCTTTAAAAAATGGGCATAGAAGAAATCTACCTCATAGTAAAGGCCATATATGATAAGGCTACAGCAACATTATTCTCAGTGGTGAAAAACTGAAAGCATTCCCCCCTAAGATCAGGAACAAGGCAAGGGTGTCCACTTTCACCACTATTAATTCAACATAGTTCTGGAAGTCCTAGCTATAGCAATCAGAGAAGAAAAAGAAATAAAAGGAATCCAGATCAGAAAAAAAGAAGCTCTCACTGTCTGTAGATGATATGATACTGTACAAAGAAAGCCCTAAAGATAGTATCAGAAAATTACTAGAGCTAATCAGTGAATTTAGCAAGGTTGCAGGATACAAAATCAATCCACAGAAATCAGTTGCATTTCTATATACTAGCAATGAAAAATCAGAAAGAGAAATTAAGGAATCAATCCCATTCACCAATGCAACAAAAAGAATTAAATATCTAGGAATAAATATAACTAAGGAGACAGAAGAACTGTACATAGAAAATTAAAAGACACTGATGAAAGAAATCAAAGATGACATAAACAGATAGAAAGATATTCCATGTTCCTGAGTAGCTAGAACCAATATTGTGAAAATGACTATACTACCAAATGTAATCTAAATATTCAATGCGATCCCTATCAAATCACCAATGGCATTTTTCACAGAGCTAGAACAAAAAATTTCACAATTCATATGGAAACACAAAAGACCCCAAATAACTAAAGCAGTCTTGAGAAAGAAGAATGGAGCTGGAGGAATCAGCCTTCCTGACTTCAGATTATACAACAGAGCTACAGTCATCAAGACAGTATGGCACGGGCACAAAAGCAGAAGTGTAGACCAATGGAACAAAAGAGAAAGCCCGGAAATAAACCCATGCACCTATGGGTACCTTATTTTTGACCAAGAAGGCAAGAATATACAATGGTGCAAAGACAGCCTCTTCAATAAATGGTGCTGGGAAAAATGGACAGCTACATGTAAAAGAATGAAATTAGAACACTTCCTAACACCGTACACAAAGATAAACTCAAAATGGATTAAAGACCTAAATGTAAGATCAGAAACTATAAAACTTGTAAAGGAGGAAAACATAGGCAGAACTCTCGAGGACATAAATCAAAGCAAGATCCTCTATGATGACCCAGCTCCTAGAGTAATGGAAAAAAAACAAAAGTAAACAAGTGGGACCTGATGAAACTGAAAAGCTTTTTCACAGCAAAGGAAATTACAAACAAGGTGAAAAGACAACCCTCACAATGGGAGAAAATAATAGCAAATGAAACAACTGACAAAGGATTAATTTCCAAAATATACAAGCAGGTCATACAACTCAATGCCAGAAAAACAAAAAATCCGATTAAAAAGTGTGAAAAAGACCCCAACAGACATTTCTCCAAAGAAGACATATAGATGGCTAACAAACACATGGAAAGATGCTCAACATCGTTCATTATTACAGAAATGCAAATCAAAACCACAATGAGATATCACCTCACACCAGTCAGAATGGCCATCATCAAAAAGTCAATAAATGCTGGACAGGGTATGGAGGAAAGGGAACGCTCCTGCACTGTTGGTGGGAATGTAAATTGATACAGCCACTATGGAAGATGGTATGGATATTCCTTAAAAAACTAGGAATAAAACCACTCTAACCCAGCAATTCTACTCCTAAGCATATACCCTGAGGAAGCCAAAACTGAAAAAGACACATGTATCCCATTATTCATTGCCATACTTTTTACAATAGCTAAAATATGGAAGCAACCTAGCTGTCCATCAACAGATGACTGGATAAAGAAGTTGTGGTACATATACACAATGGACTCTTACTCAGCCATAAAAAGGAACACATTCGAGTCAGTTCTGATGAGGTGGATGAACCCAGAACCTATTATTCAGAGTAAAGTAAGTCAGAAAGAGAAAGACAAATATCATATTCTAACATATATATATGGAATCCAGAAGAATGGTACCAAGGAACTTATTTACAGGGCAGCAGTAGAGAAACAGACACAGAGAACAGACTTAGGGACACAGGGACGGGGAGGAGGGAGTGAGATGTATGGCAAGAGTGACATGGAAACGTACCCTACCATGTGTAAAAAAGATAGCCAATGGTAATTTGCTGTGTGTCTCAGGAAACTCAAACAGGGGCTCTGTATCAGCCTAGAGGAGTAGGGTGGGGAGGGCGATGGGAGGGAGGTTCAGGAGGGAGGGGATATATGTATACCTATAGCTGATTCACGCTGAGGTTTGACAGAAAAAAAACAAAATTCTGTAAAGCAATTATCCTTCAATTAAAAAAAAAAGAAACATAAAAAAATTATGCTAAGAAGTCAGACACACAAACCGTATGTTGTGTGACTCACTTTATATGAAATGTCAGAACAGGAATATCCATAAAGAGAGGAAGTACATTAGTGGTTTCCTAGGTCTGGAGAGATGGCTGGGGGGAGTACCAGGGGCATAACTGATAATGGGTACAGAGTATTTTGGGGGGGATACCTTTTTAAAAGTAGCCAGAGTAAAAAGACAGAGGATAGAATACAAGAAGGAATAAAGATTTCTTGTCAAAATATGCAAACGATAAACCAGTAGAACATTTTTTAAGTATTGTCAACCTAGAATTCTATACCCTGGGAAATACCTTTCAGAAGTAAAGGCTAAATAAAGATATGTTCAGATATACAAAAGGTGAAAAAATTCATTAGCAGTAGACCCACACTACCAAAAACAAAAATCAAAGGACATCCTTCAGGCAGAAGGAAATGGTAATAGATGGAACTATGAATCTACACAAAAGAATGAAGAACACTGGAAATGGAAACCTCATGTATATATACATAAAGTTATTATTATTTTAATCTTATTAAAAGGCAAATGATCATTTGGACAACAAAAAACCCCCAGTATATTATGGAATTTACTAATATAACATGAATAAAAGTAACATGCATGACAATAATGCACAAAGGCCAGAAGGGGAGAAATGGAAGTATACTATCACAAGGTTCTTATACTATATGTAATATGATATATATTACCTGTAATATAATACATACACTATATGATATATCATTGAAAGTAGACTATGGTAAGTTTGATACCTTAAACCCTAAAATAACCAGTAAAATAACAAAGAATCACCTAATTGGGCAACAAAGAAAATGAAATGGAATCAACTAATTCAAAAAGAAAGAGAAAAAGGGAAGAATAAATATACCAACATGACACTTGTAAAGCTAAGCACATCAATAACTACAATAAATGTAAAAGGTTAAAACCCAACTAAAAGAAATTATCAAGTTGGGTTTTTAAAAAATACCCAATTCTGGGCTTCCACCGATGGCTCAGTGGTAAGGAATCTGCCTGCAATGCAGGATCCACAGGAGATGCAGGTTCAATTCCTGGGTCAGGAAGATTCCCTGGAAAAGGTAGGGGAAACCCACTCCAGTATTCCTGCCTGAAGAATCTCACAGATAGAGGAGGCTGGCAGGCTACAGTCCATAGGGTCACAAAGAGTTAGCAACTTAGCACACATGCTGTCTAAAAATATGATTTCAAATAGAAAGATACAAATAAATTAAGAGCAAAAGGACATAACACTAATCAAAAGAACACTACATTAATATCAGACAAAATAAAAGTCAAAGCAAAAAATATTACCTTGGATTTGAAATAAGCCATTTCACAATGACAACAGGGTAAATTAATTACAAGGACATAATTTTAAAAGTTATGCTCCTAAAAAGTTTCAAAATGTTTGAAGCAAAAACTGATGGAACTGCAAAGAGAAACAGACAAATCAACATTTATAATCAGATGTTTCCATAGCTCTCTCTCAATAAGTGAGAAAACAAGCAGAAGGAAAATCAATAAGGACAGGATAGAATTAAACTACACTATCTGCCACAGTGACATCACTGACTCTTACACAACACACCTCCCAGAAAGAGCAGAATAAATATTATACTCAAGTGTATATGAAATATTTTCCAGGACAGACCTTATCCAAGGCCATAAATCCAGCCTCAATAAATTAAATTAAATTCATGTCATACAAAGTGTGGTTCCTTGACCATAAATTCAAATTAGACCATATCTTGGAAAATACTCCTGGGCTTCCCAGGTGGCACTAGTGGTAAGGAATCCGCCTGCCAATGCAGGAGACTCAGGTTTGATCCCAGGGTGAGGACGATCCCCTGGAGGAGGAAATGGCAACCCACTGCAGTATTCTTGCCTGGAGAATCCCATGGACAGAGGAGTCTGGCAATCTGCAGTCCATGGGTTGCAAAGAGTTGGAGAAAACTGAGTACAGCACACACACTGGAAAATACAAAGCGTTGTTGAGAAAAATTAAGGAAGACCTAAATAAGAAGAAAGATATCTTATTCACAGGTTTGAAAATTCAGTATTGTTGTCAATTCCTCCTAAACTGAGGTATAAATTCAACACAATCTCAGTCGAAAGCTCAGCAGCTGAAAAGTGATTGTAAGTCATTAAGTGTGTCAGTCACTCAGCCATGTAAAAGTCATATGAAAGCGGAAGGGCCTAGATTAGCCAAACCAACAAAGTTGGAGGCTTACCAATACCTGATATCCAGACTTCTTATAAAAAGCTACGGTAATGAAGACAGCACAACTGGCATCAAGAGAGCCAAGGAGATCAATGGGACAGAACTGAGAGTCCAGAAACAGTTCCATACATACAGTGGACAACTAATTTCTGACAAAGATGGAAAGACAATTCAGTGAAGAAATACTAGTCTTTTAAACAACTGATACTGAAATAACTGGATATTAAAAAAAAAAAAAAAAGACATCTGACCCATACTTGACACCCCATACAAAAATCAACTCAAACTAAGGTCATAAATATAAATGTAAAACTTAAAACCATTAAATTTCTATAAGAAAACAGGAGAATTTTTATGACATTAGGCTGTGGAAGGCTTTTAGATGACATCCAAAGCATGATTCAAAAGAAGAAATTGATAAACTAGACTTCATCAAAATTACAAACTTCAGCTCTCCAAAAATAGTGTTAGGAGAATGAAAAGACAAGCAACAAGCTGAAAGAAAATATTTGCAAATCATATGTCTAGTAAAGGACTAGTATCCAAAATATATAAGGAACTTTCAAAACTCAATAATAATAAAACAAATTAAAAACTGAACAAAAAATGTGAATACAGGCATCAAAGATATACAGATAGCAAATACATGAAAGCATGCTCAACATCATTACTCATTATGGAAATGCAATTTAAAATGCACAATCCAATTTAAAAATCACTACATTTTTGTTGTTGTTTAGTCCCTAAGTCATGTCTGACTCTTTTGTGACCCCACGGACTGTAACCCACTGGGCTCCTCTGTCCTGGAGTGGGTTGTCATTTCCTTCTTCACGGATCTTCTCGACCCAGGGATCAAACCTGCATCTCCTGCATTGGCAGGCGGATTCTTTACCACTGAGCCACCTGGGAAGCCCCATACTTATTAGAATGGCTCCGACTCAAAAGACTAACTGTACCAAGTGCTAGCAGGATATGGAGGAACTAGAACTCTCATACCTTGTTTGAAGACACACTTTGATACTACTTTGTGAAATACTTTGAAGGTTTAAACATTCTTTAGACATATGATCCAGATATTCTTATTACTAAGTATGAATGCCCACTGCACTTGTATTTGCAATAGTCAAAACCTGGCAATAACACAAATGTCCATCTACAGGTGGTAAACAGATAAACTGTGGTATATCCAGATGAGGTAATAAACAATATTTTACTTAAAAAAAGGAAAGGACTAATGAGAACGTGTAAGACATGGACAAATCTCACAATTACGCTGAATGAAAGAAGGGGTTGGGGAAAGTACATCCTGTGTGATTCAATATGATTTCAGATATCACACTCTGAAACTCTGAAACAGCTATCAGCAAGTTTTTTCTGCAAAGGGTCAAATAGTATCTTAGGCTTTGTGAGCCATACAGTTTCTGTTGCAAACACTCAATTCTGCCATAGATAGTACACAGATCAGGTTTTGCAGTGTTCTAGCAAAACTTTACTTGCAGACATGATAGCAGGCCATACTTTGGCAAACCCTGCTCTAGAAATGTGAAATTACTCTACAGTGACAGAAAGCAGACCAGTGGTTGCAGCTGGAGGTGAAGAGGAAGACGGGTGACACAGGAGGGGATGGAGGAAATTAGGGCTTACAGAGGGACACGACAAGACTTTGGGGATGGATATGTTCACTATCTTGACTGTGTTGATAGTTTAGGGGCTGTGCACACACGTAAAAACTTATCAAGTTGTACTCTTTAAATATATGCAGTTTATTGACTATCACATATATTCAAATAAAGCTGTTAAAGAATAATGAGAGGAGTGGATTTTGGGAGGGAGGGAGATAACCTGTAAGGTTTTATACATGTTGAACTTGAAGTAACTGTGGATATTCACGTGCAGACATCTAATAAGCTGCTAGGACATGTACCTAAAACACAGAAGAGACATATCTGAAGGAGATACAAAATTTTAAAAGTCCATAAGGTATCTGAGGCCATGAATATGAACATTATCATCCCTGAGAGTGTATACTGAGAACAGCAATTACTCTCTCTTCAAAATTAACTCCCTTGCAGTAAGATGACACTAGGGAATAGCTAATTAGTTAGGCAAAAGCTCATGTTATAGTTTCTATTTTATATCATTAAATGGCTCAACTACCATACCTTACTGATTTAAATCCTATCAGTGCTTTTCCTATTGACAGTTTCCCTAAATTATATGGGGAACATTTTGTTCCCTGTCCAACATTATCCTCACTTTAAAATTTTAAAAAAAGCATTTAAATTAAGGAACCACTATGAAGTTTTAATTTTTTGTTTTTAAAAGGTGAAAAAATAAGCAAAGGGGGAAAATGTTCAAGTGTAAATATTATAAATCAAACCACACTCGATTGACATTAATGAATCCAGCAATGAATATTTATATAGTGACTATTTTTAATGCTATATCCCCCCTTTTTAAAGAAATCTGCATCTTTATGCAGTATTGGAAGTACTTATGTTTGTATCAGCAGCATATGTTTATACCCCAACTGAATTAAAACATTAAAAAGAAAAGGCAAAGACAGTTATTGAGTAGATAACATGATCATCACTCCAGTGGTGGCATATTCTATAGGACTTCAGCAGAGGAAAAGCAGATGAGCTACCATCGCTGTCATATAAAAGGTACTAAATAAATGTTTATTCAGTGACTGTAAGGTAAAAGAAGTGTGTCTTAATGGAAACACTTTGGAAAGATATGTGATATCCTAACTACAAAAATATTTCCTTTAGTATGTATGGATGCGAGATTTGGACTGTGAAGAAAGCTGAGTGCCGAAGAACTGATGCTTTTGAACTGTCATGTTGGAGAAGACTCTTGAAAGTGAGTCCCTTGGACTGCAACGAGATCCAACCAGTCCATTCTAAAGGACATCAGTCCTGAGTGTTCTTTGGAAGGAATGATGCTAAAGCTGAAACTCCAGTACTTTGGCCACCTCATGCGAAGAGCTGACTCATTGGAAAAGACTCTGATGCTGGGAGGGATTGGGGGCAGAAGGAAAAGGGGACGACAGAGGATGAGATGGCTGGATGGCATCACTGACTCAATGGACGTGAGTTTGAGTGAACTCTGGGAGTTGGTGATGGACAGGGAGGCCTGGCGTGCTGCGATTCATGGGGTCGCAAAGAGTCAGACACGACTGAGCGACTGAACTGATATCTACTCAACAGCTACTCTGAAGTTAGAGATGCATCAATGAAAAAGCTGCTTTTAATAGAACTGTTCTGGCACATCAGGTAACTCAAAGCAAATAGTTGAGAAAATACAAATTTAAAAACTAAATTTGTTAGAAAAATTTTGCCTTGGAAATCTACTCTAAAATTAGTAATTTATTAGCACATACTTATTTAGAGATCCCCCCATGGGAAGGTTCTTGGCCTACTGAAGCTCACCCATTAAAATTTACCATAAAGATTCTAAGGGAAGTTGTACAACTATAAGTCTAAGTGGTTCAAGTGTTACACTGTCATGAGGATTCCATGGGGAATGGGATACATATTGTTAAGTTCTGGTCACAGGCCTGCCAGAGTAGAAGATGCAGTTGTAGGAATCATACCCTGAAGAGTATGCAGAGGATTTAAACACAACTGTGAAAATCAGGAGTGTTTTCAAACTTCAGTATTTTGCCCAATTAAAGAAAACTAAACAAAAAAAATGGGGAAACTTACCTAGACAGAAAGTTTAATAGTCATCTTTTTTCTAGTAGGGTTTTTAATTTTTTTGTTTAGTTTTCTAGTTGGGTTTTATTTTGTCTTGTTTGAGGTTTGATTTGGTTTTTACAAGTACAGAGATGCATTCTGATGCTGATGAAGGGAGAAACTTTTCATAATTTTACTGAAAGCCTGCCTCTTTTTGCTATACCAGTGGAAAGTGGTAAGCACAAAAGAGAATAAGGGAACAAAGGAGAGACATAATTGCCAAAGATCAAATCTGAGATAAGGTAATGGAAACTGTGCAAAAATATTTTATCATGCAAGTTGCATGCCTATCTACTTTTTATGATTTTTTAAAAAAAGTATTGTAGACTCAAATTTCTTAGAAGGCAGTCCAGTTTCCAAAAGATTTCCTAAGCAGGCTAGCTCTGGAACCCTGCCAATGGGAAGTCTGGATGACTTCTTCAGGGCTGGGTAAGCCCTGTGTTTGTCAGCACCAACAGAGGCTGAGACTGCAACTGGGCTTCTGAGTCACTCCTACTCCAAAAAGATAAAGAATCTTACATGGAGTGAAAGGCACTGATTTAAGCCTTGATGTAAAATGACATGCTCAGGGAGAAAATAAATCAGCCCATATTAACAAGGGAAAAAAAACCCAAAACAGAGAGACTTAAGTGAAACTTGTGTAGGTTGTTCTTTAGGAATGTTCAGACTTTTGTTTCTCTTTCACCTGCATCCCTCCCAGTCCTAAGACTAAGTCCTAAGTCCTAAGACGTCATTGATGACTTGTGTATGGCTCTGTGGCTCACTGTGTGACAACATTCTGACTATAACAAGAAACTCGTTACGTGAGTATCTGCCACCTGCTCTCATTTCCTTATTTCCCAGCAAGCATCACTTTTCTTTATTCTGGCTTTCTTTCATCCTGTCTTTTAGACTTGAAACATTAGGTTTCCATTGCCAAATAATTCCACCGTTTTCAAATTTACCTAGAAAATTTATTTCTGCAAAGCTTTTCAACAAATAATTCATATAAGCATGCCCAATTGGCTAAAAAAATTACATTTAGGGTGTCTACATATTCAACCTATTCTTATACAGTCTACTTTCAATGTTTTAAAAATAATAACTGAAATATCTGTCTTACACAAAAGTATAAAGAAAAACATAACTTCCATGCACCCACCACTTAAGTTTAAATATAAAGCTAGCAATATAGTTGAAATTTCTGTGATTCATTCCTAATTTCATTCCCCTCTCCCTCTCCAGACCCTATCACCACAAGAGATAACTTCTATCTTGAGTTTCTATCTAATGTTATTTATTTTTTAATTGAAAAATAATTGCTTTACAGAATTTTGTTGTTTTCTGTCAAACATCAACAAGAATCAGCTATTAGGTACACCTATCTCCAAAACCTCCCTCCCGTCTCCCTCCCTATCCCACCCCTCCAGATTGTCAAAGAGCCCCTGTTTGAGTTCCCTGACTCATACAGCAAATGCCCGTTGGCTATCTATATTACATATGGTATTATAAGTTCCCATGTTACTCTCTCCATACATCTCACCCTCTCCCTCCTCCCCTTCCCACGTGTCCATATGTCTGTTTCTCCATTGCTGCCCTGCAAATAAATTAATCAGTACCATCCTTCTAGAATCCATATACATGTATAAATATATGATATTTATTTTTCTCTTTCTGACTTACTTCACTCTGTATACTAGCCTCTAGGTTCATCCACCTCATCAGAACTGACTCAAATGTGTTCCTTTTTATTGCTGAGTAATATTCCATTGTGTATATGTATCACAACTTGTTTATCCATTCATCTGTCGATGGACAGCTAGGTTGCTTCCATGTTCTAGCTACTGTAAATAGTGCTGCAGTGAACAATGGGATACATGTGTCTTTTTCAATTTTGGTTTCCCCAGGGTATATGCCTAGGAGTGGGATTGCTGGTTCATATGGTGCTTACTCCTTAGAAGAAAAGTTATGACCAACCTAGATAGCATATGCAAAAGCAGAGACATTACTTTGCCGACTAAGGTCCGTCTAGTCAAGGCTATGGTTTTTCCTGTGGTCATGTATAGATGTGAGAGTTGGACTGTGAAGAAGGCTGAGCGCTGAAGGATTGATGCTTTTGAACTGTGGTGTTAGAGAAGACTCTTGAGAGTCCCTTGGACTGCAAGGAGATCCAATCAGTCCATTCTAAAGGAGATCAGCCCTGGGATTTCTTTGGAAGGAATGATGCTAAAGCTGAAACTCCAGTACTTTGGCCACCTCATGAGAAGAGCTGACTCACTGGAAAAGACTCTGATGCTGGGAGGGATTGGGGACAGGAGGAGAAGGGAACGACCCAGGATGTGATGGCTGGATGGCATCACTGACTCGATGGACATGAATCTGAGTGAACTCCGGGAGTTGGTGATGGACAGGGAGGCCTGGTGTGCTGTGATTCATGGGGTCACAAAGAGTCGGACACAACTGAGCGACTGAATAGAACTGAACTGATGGTGGTTTTATTCCTAGTTTTTTAAGGAATTGCCATACCATTTTCCATAGTGGCAATGTCAATTTACATTCCCATCAATAATGCAAGAGGGTTCCCTTTCCTCCACATCCTCTCTAGGATTTACTGTTTGTATACTTTTTGATGATGGCCATTCTGACCAGTATGAGGTGATATCTCATTGTAGTTTTGATCTGCATTTCTCTAATAATGAGCGATGTTGAGTATCTTTTCATGTATTTGTTAGCCATCTATATGGCTTCTTTGGAGAAATGTCTGTTTAGATCTTTTTCCTACTTTTTGATTGGGTTGTTTGTTTTTCTGCTATTGAGTTGTATAAGCTGCTTGTACATTTTGGAAATTTATTCTTTGTCAGTTGTTTCCTTTGCTATTATTTTCTCCCCTTCTGAGGGCTGTCTTTCCACCTTGTTTGTAGTTTTATTTGCTGTGCAAAAGCTTTTAAATTTAATTAGGTCCCACTTGTTTGTTTTTATTTTCATTTCTCTAGGCGGTGGGTCATAGAGGATCCTGCATTGATTTATGCCATTGAGTGTTTTAATTTCATTCTTTTGCACGTAGCTAGCTGTCCAGTTTTCCCAGCACCACTTATTTAAGAGGTTATCTTTGCCCCATTGTATATTCTTGCCTCCTCTGTCAAAATATAAGGTACTCATAGGCACATGGGTATACCTCTGGACTCTCTTATCTTGTTCTATCTAATATGTGTGTGTGTGTGTGTGTATATATATATATATATATGTGTGTGTATATATATATATATAGGCACATGAAATTTTTAGTCTCTCCAAGCAACAAGTGGTCCCACCTGTAAGTATAGACAGGAACTACCTGTCGATTTTTAAGAAAAGATAACATTTAGGCCATATCCTAGTCCTACGCTATGCAGGACTAGGTGCACTGAATATTTCCAGTGGCCACTGGTGGCTCTTGATCACGTGAAACGTGGCGACTGCCACAAGTATAAATCAGATTTGGATACCCTGGAGGAAACAGTTTTTATCCTAAAATGATAGTGCACATCAAACAGCAGCTATCATTTTGGGACAAAGATGTTAAAAATCTAACTCATATCAGTACTCAAGTTTGAAATAATGTCATGGGAATCTTCCTGCAGTTGCAGATTCTGAGTTTTTTTTTTTTAAGTAACATTATTATTATTATTTATAATATACAAAAAAGAAAATATTTTAACCAGTCTAAACATCCAAAAAGAGACAGACACAACTGAAGCGACTTAGCATGCAAAACATCATTATATCTCTGGACTTACCATATATAGACTAATTATTTTCTTTTGGTATATATAAACAATAATCAATAATAACCATGGTACTTGCAAAAAAAAAATCCCAGAATCTGCAAATGTAGAGACTCCCATGGCATTATCTCAAACCTGAACTCACTGAACATGAGTTAAAATTTTAACATTTTTATCCCAAAATGATAGCTGCCACTTGACATGCACACAAACCCTATAGAGAACTGGGACAAAACCAAAGTAGCCTATCTAATATTTGCCTTCCTGCAGAAACTTTCACCTACACTAGAAAGAAGGAAAAACAGGTAGAAAGTTAAAAACGAAAAAAAGTGAGTCTTGTAAAGAATTAACTGTGTCATATTAGAATTATAAGAACAGAAGTTGAAAGAAACACAAGCTTGCTTAAACAAAGTATTCCTTTTCTTCTAACATGGCTGAAAAGAGCAGGGTCTTGATTCCTGCCTCACTTGAGGTTTATTTATTCAGAAGTTAGAAAAACATTATCCAATCATAGAATTATGGACAAGCATAAATGGCTCTATAATACTTGTAGAATCCTCTAATGAAATAATCCTATTCATTATTCTTAGTGAGCTTTTGGTAGAATGCATTGCCAGATAGTGACAAAAGGAAAATCCCAGTTATGATATACATGGAAAAAAGAAACAGTGGACTATCAACACCAAGGTATAAAATAGTAATAAAGCTGAAGTGAAAGCAAAAGTTGCTCAGTCATGTCTGACTCTTTGCGACCCCACGGACTATACAGTCCATGGAATTCTCTAGGCCGGAATACTGGAGTGGGTAGCCTTTCCCTTCTCCAGGGGATCTTCCTTACCCAGGAATAGAACCTGGGTCTCCTGCGTTGCAGGCAAATTCTTTACCAACTGAGCTTTCAGAGAAGCCCAGCAGTGAGGCTAATCAACATTCATTAAGCACTTCTTAAGCACCAGTGATAGAACCATGTGGGGCAGGGAAGCGGGAGGTACATAATAACTCAATCCCTGTAAAATATAGACCCTGCCCTTAAGAGTCAGAAGCTAAAACAATTCAAATTAACAATTTAAATTTCAAATAGTACTTTCTAAGATGATTACTATAAGAAAATAAATGAACACAAAAGTAACTAAAAGAACAGAACTGGATTAAGTCATTTTATCTCAAGTTTTATTTGTACACTGAGGAATATGGAAAGTGAAAGTGCTAAGTCACTCCTGCACAGTCTTGTCCGACTCTTTGCAACCTGATGGACTGCAGCCCACTAGGTTTCTCTGTCCATGGGATTCTCCAGACAAGAATACTGGAGTGGGTAGCCCTTTCCTTCTCCAGGGGAACTTCCCGATCCAGGAATTGAACCAAGGTTCCCTTCATTAAAGGCAGCTTCTTTACTCTCTGAGTCACCAGGGATATTAGGATTACATTAAAAAGATTCAGGTAACTATTCAGATATTTGAATATAACCAGACTTGGAAATATCCAAGAATTGGCAGCATTTTTCTCTGATATTCCATACCATGTAAACACCTCCCTAAAGGCTACCTGTACAGTAAATTAATGCAACAAATTAAAGAAGCTCAGATATTCAAGGTATTATAATTTTAAATGGTGGCAGCAGCTAGATTTAATGATTACTTTAAAGATTCCCCACAGGAAACCTATCCTACAATATTTCAATTAAAATGGATTAATGTATCAAAAACACCTAGCATCATACTTGCTAGATTCTTGCTACTGCTACTGCTAAGTCACTTCAGTCATGTCCAACTCCGTGCGACCCCATAGACGGCAGCACACCAGGCTCCCCCATCCCGGGGATTCTCCAGGCTAGATTCTTAACAGAAGTTAAAACAGCAGCAGCAATTAACCCTATCTAAGATGCACGATGGATGTGAGTCTGAGTGAACTCCGGGAGATGGTGATGGACAGGGAGGCCTGGCGTGCTGCGATTCATGGGGTCGAAAAGAGTCAGACACGACTGAGAGACTGAACTGAACTGAAGATGCAATAAAGCTCATGCATTGAGGGCTTCCCTGGTGGCTCAGTGGTAAATAATCTGCCTGCTAATGCAGGAGACAAGAGGTTCGATCGCCTGATCCGGGAAGATCCCACATGCCTTGGAGCAACAAAGCACATTTGTGCTCTAGAACCCAGAAGCCTGAATTACTGATGCCTGTATGCCCCTAGAGCCCATGCTCTCCAACAAGAGAAGCCACTGCAGTGAGAAGCCTGTGCACCGCAACTAGAGAATAGGCCCCACGTGCAGCAATGAAGACGCAGCACAGCCAAAAATCAACAATTTTTTAAAAAAACACCTCATGCTTTGAAAGTATAGAAGTACACAGTTTTGCTAACTAAAAAAGTAAATCTTATCTCACACAGTTTTTGTCTGTTTTTTTGACCACTTTGCACAGCTTGCAAGATCTTAGTTCTCTGACCCAGGGATTGAACCTGGACCCATGCAATCAAAGTGCCAAATCCTAACCACTGGACTGCCAGCGAATTCCCTAACACAGTTTCACTAAGAAATCTTGAAAATGATCTTGTCTAACCTCTCCATTTTAAAAGGTAAGGAACTGAAGACTAATGACTTAGCCAGATAGCACCAGAGCCAGTATTCCTGACATGCTTTTGTAAATTCTTTTGCTGAGCTAAAATTATGAAGAAAAAGAAAAAGGCAGACCTACCAAAAGATTTGTTTTCAATAAGAAGCACTGGACTCTGAGGCACAAGGCCAGATTCTTACTCCAGCTCTCACTATAATTATAGCCTTAGGCAAGTTACCAAAACTCTCTGAGAGTCTTTTTTTTACATAAAATGAGAAGGCCAGAATGGATCAGTGATTTTCAGTCTTGGCTATGCAGCGGAATCCTCTGAGTGGCTTTTTATAAAACAGCAATACGCAGATCCTACCTTGCAAGATTATATTTTAAATGGTCTAGGATGGTGCCTTGGCATCAATATTTTTTAAACGCTTCCCAAGTGATTCCAATGTGCAACCAAGGTTATAATCCACTAGAAAAAGTAATTTGTAAGATCTCTTTTATTATCTAAAATTCTAATTCATTTTTCCTAGTTTTAGCTATAGTCATCTGACTGTGGGTTAACTAATGGATAGATTAAACACAATAAATGCACATAAATCCAGAAAGGGGAAAAAAAACTGTCCCTTTCTTGACCTTTCAGACATTCAAGGTACAGGTAGATTCTATACGACAGCCCCCTAACATTTATTGAGGCCAGTTACAGAGAAAGTGTCTGCTTCTTTCCCTGTGTGTCCTACATGTGCTAAGTTGCTTCAGTCATGTACGACTCTTTGCGATACTTATGGACTGTAGCCCTCCAGGCTCCTCTGTCCATGAGATTCTCCAGGCAAGAATACTGGATGGGTTGCCATGCCTTCCTCCAGGGGTTCTTCCCAATCCAGGAATCAAACCCTTATCTCTCATGTCTTCTGCGCTGGTGGGTGAATTCTTCACCACTAGCACCAGCTGGGAAGCCCCACGTGTCCCATAGAGGGAGCTCAATTAGTATCAAACTCTTGGCCCTCCCTATGCCTTTCCTCCTTCCATCCAAGGAAAGAGAGAATGGTTTACCACCTGACAAATCTGGAAGAATAAACTACGTACACCCGGCTCAGCTCCCGCCTTTTACCTCTTGGAAAGGAGCCAATTACAGAATACAAGTCTGACCTACTTCTCTCAGGACAGTCTCTGCAGTGGCACTCACCTCAGTGCAGTGCTGCTGTGACTGGGCGGATAAGCCTTCCAACTCTGAGCTTCAGAATCTGGAAGCCTAGCTGCCAGCAGATATAAGCTGCATCCTCTAACTTCTATTTTATTAGAATGAGGGTGAAATTTTGGCTCCCAGATACTGACTCTTGTCTTATTTCTCAACTGCTTCAGAACTCAGTGTAAGAAGAGGAATGCTGTTTATTGCATCCTTCAGATATCTCAACAAGACCTCCTCTGTATTTCATATCACAGAAATACAAAGATGATGTGCTTAGTGATTTGGCAATGTTCAGAGTGAATGAATGAACAAAGGAGCAAATAAATGTTATAGCTGTTACGGACTGAATGTGTCCACCCAAAATTCTTATGTTGAAATCCTATCCTTCAATGTGATTTGGGAAGTAATTGGGTCATGAGTGCAGAGCCCCCATAAATGGGATTGGCGCCCTCATAAGAGACAAAGGAGAAATAATCTCTCTCTACCATGTAAGGACACAGCAAAAAAGCAGCCATCTATAAACAGGAAGAGGGCCCTCTCCAGAACCCAACTGTGCTGGCACCCTGATCTCTGCATTCTAGCTTCCAGAACTGTAAGAAATAAATAGTTGCTGTTTAAACCATCCAGCCTGTGGCATATTTGCTATAGCAGCCCAGGGTGACTAAGACAATGGTAGAGAGAGAATATCACATCTACTGAAGATTTGTATTTTAACCAAAGGAAGTTTCATCAACCTTGTCTTATTTCTTGATTTCCCAACATAGTGGGATGGAAAATTAATTCTTTAAAAAAAAAACAACACTTTTACTGAGTTATGACTGATGTACAAAAAACTGTACATATTTTAATGTATACAATGTACACAACTTGATGAGTACGGAGATAAGCATGCTCTGTCAAACCATCACCGCAGTCTATTTCATAACATATCCATCATGTCCAAAAGTTCGTTAATAATGCTTTTAGTGGAGAGCCATCCTATACATTGTAAGTTTAGCTGTATCCCTAGCCTTTACTCATTAGATGGGAGTAGCAATCCCCTGGTTGTGTCAAAAATGTCTCCAGACACAGCCAAGTATCTCCTAGGTAGCAAAATCATGCACTGGTGAAAACCACTGCCTTAATTTGATTTGTCAGTGAAGAAAGCCAAAGTGTGACTGACTGCCACTTGAAAGAGCAAACAGAGAATCACAGTTATAGGCCAGAGAGGTCGTCAGAGCTCAGCTGGTCCAACATTCTGAATTTTCAGATAAGAAACAACAGTTAAGGAAATATTACTATTTATTACCATTCACTGAAACAGAAGCTCTTACTTTTAAAATCAGCAACCTTGTCAATAAAAATGCAAATATAAGCATAACCCAGTCATTTCCTACTTGTTTTTCCCTCCTGAAAACATTAATCAGTAATTATTTCTGGAGCCATGACATAGCACTTTAAAATACACGAAATACATTTCCTCCTTGTAATACCTATAACAAGTCCTCAGAAGCCATGCCCACAGCTAAAGGTAAAAACCATGGTTCTTACCATATGTACCACCAAAAACAAGTAAGTGAAGACACAAGAGTGGCCACTGACCGCGCAGAAGTGAGGGAACTAAAATGTTAATTAGAGGTACAGAACCTAGCGTGTATTACTTGGCAGAGAACAGGTAGGTTTATTAACGTAATCTTGCCTTTTCAGTCAATCTTCCACAGTGAGCTTTCTCAAGAAGACCCTTCTAAAATACAAATTTGATGATGTTTCTCCTAGCCTGGCTTCAAATCCTTCAGTGGTTGGTTCACAATATCCATCATCCTCAAGATAAAACAAAATTTCCTAGAATGGTATGCAAAGCCTTCCATGGTCTTGCTCCTGCCCACCTCTGCAGCCTCATTTCCTGTCCCTCCCCCACACAGACCCTCCATTCCAGCCATTCCCACGAACCTATGTTTCATAAGAAGAGTAAAAGTGAGATCAACACAACTGTGCATAGTATCCATTTACAAACCGTCCTTCAGTTGTCAGGTCCAGGGTCACTTCCTCAGGGACCACAGCCCCAACCCCAACTCTCATAAATGCTCTCATAGCACCTTAAACCTCTCCTTCACTGTTTTTATCACAGTCACAGCATTCACAATCATGTGTGTGACCATTTTACTCCTCTTTCTCCATACAGACTGTAAGGGCCGTTAGGACAGGAAGTGTGTGTTTTCATGCTCAAGTGCGTCCCCAGTGGAGGTACTATATACGCCTGGCATAAAGCAGATGCTCAATAAATATCTGTCAAAGAAATGAAAGTTCTCTTACAGCTAACAAGTCTTTTCACAGTGCTATCTCCAATCTGTAAAGACCCTCCTTTCCTTACCTGGTCAGTTCCTGTTTTCCTTTAAAAGTCAGCTCAGTATCCTCACCCTGGAAGTCTTCCCCGATCCCTAAGTCTAAGTTGCTGCTGCTGCTAAGTCGCTTCAGTCGTGTCTGACTCTGTGCAACCCCATAGACAGCAGCCCACCAGGCTCCCCTGTCCCTGGCATTCTCCAGGAAAGAACACTGGAGTGGGTTGCCATTTCCTTCTCCAATGCATGAAAGTGAAAAGTGAAAGGGAAGTCGCTCAGTCGTGTCCGACTCTTCGAGACCCCATGGACTGCAGCCCACCAGGCTCCTCCGTCCATGGGAGTTTCCAGGCAAGAGGACTGGCGTGCCATTGCTGCTACATCTAAGTTAGATACTCCTTTTCTGTGCTCTCATAGCATCCTGGATATACTTTCATATGGCATATACACTTAACGGTAGTTTTCCATTTATTTGTCTCTCTCTCCCTGACTCTCCCAATAAGGGCTGTGTCTATCGTCTGTATATATATGCTCTGTAGGTACCACAAGTGCCTAACCTAGAGGGGCCTTCAGTAAAGGTTTCAGTGCATACAGATGTGCATATACTGCATTTTATTACATAGGTTCACACCTGTCTGCACAAACCTCTACTTAGTGAAAACATTATAGGGAAAAAATAAAACTGGAAATAAACACTGACATTTAAATTACATTGAAGGTCTTCAAAAGGACTGTGACTTAACAAAATTGCTTTTTAAAAAATGTTACTTCTCCTTGGTGTGCTTTAATAACAAAATTTTAAAACCCGCATCAGAACACTATATAAAATCTAAAAAAAAAAAAAAAACAATTTAAAATAATAAATCAGTTCTAAGAAAATAGGAAAGTTGAATGTTGTACTTGGTGCAAGTTGAGTCATTTTAAAATAATGATATTATCTCAAGAACCACTCTACCATGTTATTTCATTATTGAAAGGATATTTTAACTTAAGAATTTGCCAGAAAATGACTTTACCCCTTTTACAGATGATGTTAATGACTTCTGTAAATCTCTCCTAGGTCCTATATTGAAAAGAAGAGTTAGTTGCTAAAGCAACCTCATTTTTCTTAACACATCGTCGATCCCTCCAGACTTTTGAAACATTAAATGTTCCTCCAATGATTCTTTAATGGACATAATTAAAACAATATAAAGATGGAAGCTTTTGTTACTTGGCTGCTTCTATCACAGCTCATAAATGACTACGTTTGCCCTACTTACAAGCCACTCTCCTAAACCCAGAACAACCAAAGCTTTCAAGAAACCAATAAAAGGTTAATGACCAGGAGACTCTCCTTTTTTCTATCTTACAACTTTATTTAAAATGCAGTAAAATGCAGACTGGTGGAGAGAGAGGACACGGATAGGACCTAAAAGAAGAGTGATGGGGAGAGGGGCATTAAGCCTGACAGAGGAGGAATGTCTTCTTCAAAAAATCACCCAAAGACAACACCTTTCCTGGCGGCTCAGATAGTAAAGAATCTGCCTGCAATGCAGGAGGTTCTCAATGCGTTGAGACATGAGCTCAGTCTCTGGGTCAGGAAGATCCCCTAGAGAAGGAAACTGCAACCCACTCCAGTTATTCTTGCCTGGAGAATTCCATGGACAAAGGAGCCTGCCTGGCTGCAATCCATGGGGTCACAAAGAGTCAGGACATGACTGAGCAACTTTTACTTTCATGACCCCTACCCCATCACCCCTCCACAGCCTCTCTCCCAAGCACCCCCCATTCTCCTCCTCTTTGGCTGTGAGAGGAGGAGAGAAAGAGACCAAAAGCCTCTTAGCAACACAGACCCTCTCTGTTGCTGCTGCCGTTGGCCCTGCCTGGAGACACCTCACTACTTGCAGAAGCAGCCACTTTCTCAGCTCCCCTCTGCCTGCGCCTCCTCCTCCTTCATCCCCCCTGCCCTTCATTACCCTTTGTGTCATCCTCCACAGCTCCAAGGAAGACACTCAAAAGTGGGGAGCAGAAAAGATGCTTATTGAGGATATCAGTTTCTATGTGTGGGAAGTAGATGCTGAAAGTTACATGGTTTACAGACAAGATCCTTAAAAAAAGACACTCAAGGACCAAGGACATAAACACCCAAGGCCAAGAGCACAGAATATTTTCCTCCATCAACTCACAGAACCATGATACTCTAATTTCGTCAAACACAGAGGAACGACCACCTTGTCAGAAGTTCACAGAGGATGTCAACAATGTTTTGGAGTCGTCAGAAAGGCAATTAGAGCATAGCAGGTATGGACAGAGACAAGATGGCAAAGCAGGACAGGAGCTCACCTCTTCTTATGAGAACACCAAAATAACAACCAACTGCTAAACAACTGCTGACCAAAAAAATGCCAGAACCTATCAGAAAAGACACCCTACATCCAAGACAAAGAGGAAGCCACATGGAGACAACAGGAGGGGCTCAAATGCGATAAAAATCAAATCCCATACCTGCCAGACGCAATACTCAAAATGGAAAATAACTGTATCACAGATGCTCTCCAGCAGGAGTAGAAGTTCTGAGCCCCACATCAGACTCCCTAGCCTAGGGGTCTGGCATTTGGAGAAGCCCTCAGGGCATCTGCCTTTGAAGGCCAGCAAGGTTTGATGCCAGGAATTCACAGGACTGGGGGATATAGAAACTCTACTTGTAGAGGGAGCATACTAGGTCTCATACACACCAGTATCCAGGGAAAAAAGTAGTGATCTCATGAGAGCCTGGGCCAGACCTACCTGCTAGTACTGGAGGGTCTCCTGCAGAGGCAGGCAGTGGCTGTGGCTCTCTGTAGGGACAAAGACACTGGCAGCAGTAATTCTGGGGAGTGCTCATTGGTGTGAACTCTCCTGGAGGCCACCATCTTCTCACCAAGACCTCATCCCACCCAACAGACCACAGGCTCCAGCACCAGGGTACCCCAGGCCAAATAACCAACAGGGCAGGAACACAGCCCCATCTATCAGCAGACAGGCTGCTAAAAGTCTTCCTGAGCACATGGCTGCCTAACCACACCCCCTGACACGGCCCTGCCCATCAGAGGGGCAAGACCCAGCTCCACTGACCAATGGGCAGGAACTAGTCACTCTCCAGGAAGCCTGCACAGCCTCATCCACTAGGGAACTGACAGCAGAAACAAGAACTACAACCCTGCAGAACGGAAACTGCAATCACAGAAAGTTACACAAAAAGAGATGGCAGAGGGCTCTGTTTCAGATGAAGGAATAAGATAAAACTGCAGAAGAACAACTAAGTAAAGTAGAGATAGGCAGTCTATCCCCAGAAAGAATTCAGAGTTACGATAGTAAAGATGATTCAAGGTCTTGCAAAATGAATGGAGGCACAGATTGAGAAGCTAACAAGGCCTAGAAAAACTTAAAGAACAGAGAGATGAAGAATACAGTAACTGAAATGAAAAATAAACTAGAAGGAATCAATAGCAGAAAAAATGAGGCAGAAGAATGGGTAAGTCAGCTGGAAAATAGCATGGTGGAAATCACTGCCATGGAACAATAAAAAGAATGAAAAGAAATGAGGACAGCCTAAGAGACCTCTGAAACAACATTAAACACATCAACATTCATATTATAGCGTTACCAGAAAAGGAGAGAGAAAGGACCCGAGAAAATATATGAAGAGATGATAGCTGAAAAAGTCCCTAATATGGCAAAGGAAAGAGTCATCCAAGTCCAAGAAGCACAGAGAGTCCCAGGCAGGATAAACCCAAGGAGGAAGAAGAAAACTATTAGAGCTTACTAATGAATTTGGTAAAGCTGCAGGATGTAAAATTAACACACAGAAAGAAACCTCTTGCAGTCCTATACACTAACAACAAAAGGTGTAGTGGAGAAATTAAAGAAACAATCCCATTTACCATCACATCAAAAAGAATAAAATACCTAGAAACAAAACCTAAAAGACTTGTACTATGAAAACTATGGGCTTCCCTGGTGGCTCAGATGGTAAAGAATCTGCAAAATGCTGATAAAAGAAATCGAAGACAACACAAATAGGTAGAAAGAATTAATCCTGTTCTTGGATTTGAAGAATCAATATTATCAGAATAACTGTAGTACCCAAGTCAATTCACACTCAATGCAATGTCTATCAAATTACCAATGGTGTTTTTCACAGAACTAAAAAAACAGTATTTTAACCTGTATGGAGACACAAAAGATCTTTAATAGCCAAAACAATCCTAAAAAAGAAAAACAGAGCTGGAGGAATCAGGCTCCCTGACTTCAGACTATACTACAAAGCTACAGTCACCAAAACAGTATGGTATTGGCACAAAAAAAGAGAAACACAGATCAACAGAACAGGATAGGAAGCACAGAAATAAACCCACACACTCATGGTCATTAATCTATGACAAGGTAGGCAAGACTACAATGTAGAAAAGACAATCTCTTCAATAAATGGTGCTGGGAAAACTGAACAGCTCCATGTAAAAGAATGAAATTAGAAACATTCAAAAAATAAACTCAAAATGGATTAAAGTTAGTGAAGGATAAGCCCAGATACTATAAAACTCTTAGAGAAAAACATATGCAGAACACTCTGTGACTAAATCACAGCAATATCTTTTTTGACCTGTGTCCTAAAAGTAACAGAAATAAAACCAAAAATCAACAAATGGGACCTAATTAAACTCAAATACTTCCGCACAGCAAAAGAAATCATACACAAAACAAAAAGACAACCTACAGAATGCAAGAAAATATTTGCAAAGGATGCAACTGACAAGCGATAAATCTCTAAAATTTACCAACAGCTCATGCAGCTCAATATCAAAAAAATTTTTAAAAACCATTTGAAAAACAGGCAGAAGACTTAAACAGACGTTTCTCCAAAGAAGATACAGATGGCCAAAAGGCACATGCAAAGATGCTTAACACTGCTAATTATTACAGAGATGCAAATCAAGACTACAATGAGGTATCACCTCACACTGGTCAGACTGGCCATCATCAAAAAGTCTACAAACAATAAATGCTGAAGAGCATGTGGTGACAAGGGAACCCTCCTACACTGCTGATGGGAATGTATACCCACTATGAAGAACAGTATGGAAGTTCCTTATAAAACTAAAATAGAACTACCATATGACCCAGCAATCCCATTCGTGGGCAGACAACTGGAGAAAAATATGGTTCAAAAGGATACATGCCTCTCTATGTTCACTACCACTCTGTTTACAATAACCAAGACATGAAAGCAATCTATATGTCCACTGATAGGTCAATGGATAAAGAAGATATGGTACATATATACAATGGACGATTCAGTTCAGTTGCTCAGTCATGTCCGATTCTTTGCAATTCCATGGACTGCAGCACGCCAGGCCTCCCTGTCCATCACCAACTCCTGGAGTTTACCCAAACTCATCTCCACTGAGTCAGTGATGCCATCCAACCATCTCATCCTCTGTCGTCCCCTTCTCCTCCTGCCTTCAATCTTTCCGAGCCTCAGGGTCTTTTCAAATGAGTCAGTCCTTAGCATCAGGTGGCCAAAATATTGGAGTTTCAGCTTCAGCATCAGTCCTTCCAGTGAATATTCAGGACTGATTTCCTTTAGGATGGACTGGTTGGATC
This sequence comes from Redunca redunca, assembly GCA_006410935.1. Taxonomy (NCBI): domain Eukaryota; kingdom Metazoa; phylum Chordata; class Mammalia; order Artiodactyla; family Bovidae; genus Redunca; species Redunca redunca. The sequence continues at coordinate 235,469 of SJYQ01006033.1, read as the reverse complement.
TCCTTGCTGTCCAAGGGACTCTCAAGAGTCTTCTCCAACACCACAGCTGGAAAGCATAATGTCAATTCTTTGGCCTTTAGCTTTCTTTATAGGCCACATCCATACACGACTACTGGAAAAACCACAGCCTTGACTAGACGGACTTTTGTTGGCAAAGTAATGTCTCTGCTTTTTAATATGCTGTCTATTACTCGGCCATTAAAAAGAATGAAATTGCACCATTTGCAGCAAATGGACCTAGAGATTATCACACTAAATGAAGTCAAGACAAAGACAAATATCATATGATATCACTTATATGGAAAATCTAAAAAAAAAAAATCACACAAATGAACATATTTACAAAACAAAGGAGACTCACAGACTTCAAGAATAAGCCTATTGTTACCGGAGGCGATGCGTGAGGTGACAGGTTAACTGTGGAGTTTGGGACTGGGATATACACACTGCTGTATTTAAAACAGATAACCAAGGACCTACTGTACACCACAGGGAACTCTGTTCAGTATTCTGTAATAACTTAAATGAGAAAATAATTTGAAAATGAATAGATACATATACATGAATAACTGCATCACTTTGCTATACACCTGAAGCTAACACAACACTCCAATATAAAATAACTACACTCCAATATAAAATAAAAATTTTTGAAAAAAAAGAGTAATGGGAACAGATTCAGCTTCAAATCTGGAAAACCCATGGCCAGATCACTTTCTTACTGGAAAACAGCAAGAACCGGATGACACTAATTGAGAAGCGTTTTTTTTTTTTCAGTTTCTTTCCTGTATCTGATTTGATTCATGAGATAAAAATACTTTTTAGGAAGCTGTCCTGTTCTAGTTTCTACTTAACACATGCAGCCCATGCTCCCCACTCTTACTCCCTGACCTGAGTGAAAACCCCAGAGGCCAATATCCAGTCCAATTACTGTCTCATGGGCCTTTAGACTTTAACTTCCAATCTCTTGAGTTCCCTCTGGCACAAAGAAATTTGCATTTCCTGTCTTCAAACATGGTCATGCATGAAAAGGTTTTTTCTTGCTGCTATATTTAATCTAAAATGTATCCGTGTTTGCAGCAGAAGGACATTCCTTTATTTTCTTATTCCATTATCTACCAGAGAAGTTTCCTAATTGTGATAAGTTACTCTTTAATATGTCATCTTTAACATTACAAGTCCTCACTAAAGTGCCTCAAAAATAAAAGTATTACTTACTTTCCAAACAGACTTTGTCCCTCTTCCCACCAACAATGCTTACTGATCCTAATGACTGACTGGTGATACACTGGCTCTAACATCTAGTTTACTACCACTTTGTTAGTCATGACAGATCAAACAGTGTACCACATTTTAATGTAAAAATGAACTGAGAAGGCATGTTTAAGTGATTATGAAGTTTTGAGGTAGGCTTTCAATTAATCCAATGATGAATTTAAAAGTACATCACTAATCTATTTTTAGTTTTCTGTCTTTGTATCTTCATTTTTCAGAATGTTGGTACTTTTAGAAAAATGAAGCTAAGTTTCATAAATGTCTTCTAAAGATCCTATACTAGGTCACAGAACACTAACATCACTAAAGGTTACTTGAGAGACATGACTGCTAATGAGCAAAGGGTAATTCAGCAAATATAAATGCATCTCTGCCTAATGGATAATATATACAACGGGAAAAGTGTACACATATCTGGTCATGTAACACCCAGAAAGAGCAAGGTTTTGAAAAAGTATTCATTTATTCATTCAATAAACATATATTATATATCAGACATTATATTAGTGAATGTTAAACATTCAGTGTAAAACAGATTCCTTTACTTCCACGACATTGGCATTCCAGTGGGAGAAGGAAGAGAGTATAGTAAACAGACATCCAAAGCAAATACACAGACACTGTGACTGTGATTAGAAAGGAAATAAAGCATGATGCTGTTACAAAGAACAGAGAAGGCCTACTCGAGACAGGATCGTCAGGAAAGGCTTCTGTGAAGACATGGTGTGTAAAAGGGATGGTATGAAGCACAAGAAGGGTGTGTATTCCATTACCAGCTTACAGCACAGGAGGCTGGAGGGAGGAGAGAAAGTAGGATACCACGGGGTGTGAGAATATTCAAGGCAGACACAGCAGCAAGAACAATGGCTTACCGCAGGGAAGAATGCTCTGTGAGTCCTACAAGCGGAATTCAGGCTAGTCTGATGGGAGAACAGTGAAGAGGCAGAGTGCAATGAGATGTGTGAGGCTGCAGAAGCAACAAGATCAAGATCATACAGGACAATCAAAAAGTTACAATGCCAGGCTATATAAAAAAGCAAGGCCCAACAATACGCTGTCTATAAAACACCCACTTTAAATATTTAGACATAAACTAGAAAAAAGTAAAAAGACATAGAGACTATACTATACAAAAGTTAACCAAAAGGAAACTGGAGTGACTATAACATCAAAGTAGATTTCAGTACAAGGACTATTACCAAGGATAAAGAGGGATATTACATAAGAGGGCCAACTGACTAAGAAGACATAATAACCCTAAATATCTAGCCTAACAGTGGAGCTTCAAAATACACAAAGGAAAATCAAATCTCTCCAAACTGATCTACAAATTCAATGCAATGTAATTGAAATCCCAGAAGACTTGCTTTGTTTTATAAATAGAGAAGTTGATTCTAAAATGTATATTTTTCAACAATTTTGAAAAAGTACAATGATGTGAGTAGGACTCCACATTACCTGATTTCAAGACTTACAACAAACCCATAGTAATTAAAACAGTGTGGTACTGGTGAAAGGACAAACACAGATCAATGGAACAGAATACTGAGTTTAGTACCCTTACAGTCAAAAGATTTCCAATAAAGGCACCAAGGCAATCCAATGGAGGGAGAACAGTTTTCAGTGAAAGGCACTGATACAACTGAACATCCATACGTTTCCAAAAAAATGAATCTCAACTAATATCCAACACTATATACTAAAACTAACTTGAAACGCAGGAGTCAACTAAATAAAAAACTTATACCATAAAACTTCCAGAAGAACACATAGGAGGTAATCTTTGTGATCTTGGAATAGGTAAAGATTTCATAAATAGAACACAAAAAGTATGGACCATAAAAAACAAAAGTTGAACTAGGTGTCATCAAAATTTAAAACTCCTTTCTACATTCTATAAGAAAATCTACAGATTAGGAGAATAATCTGCAAACACGTACTTGACAAGGAGTTGGAGTTGACATCCGTAACATATAAAGAATTCTCACAACCTAACTGCGAAAAACATACAACAAATAACTGAGCAAACAGTTTGATCAGATATTACACCAAAGACTATACAGATAGCAAGTAAGTATATGAGAAGATGTTCAGTATCATTGGTTATTAGAGAAATCACATTAAAGATACAATGAGATACTACTACACCCATATTTAAATGGATTGTTTTTTCAAGCTGACAATACCATGTGCTGACAAGGATGTTGTACAACAGGCATACTCATTCATTGATAGTGTGAATGCAAAACAGTACAGCTAACTTTGGAAACGTTTGGCAATTTTTTAGAAAATTAAACATATACAACCCAACAATCCTATTCCCAGATATTTACTGAACAGAAATAAAAATATGTATCTCCACAGTAACAGACTTCCCTGTTGGCTCAGATGGTAAAGCGTCTGTCTACACTGCGGGAGACCCGGGTTCGAGCCCTGGGGTGGGAAGAACCCCTGGAGAAGGAAATGGCAATCCACTCCAGTACTATTGCCTAGAAAATCCCATGGACAGAGGAGCCTGGTAGGCCCCAGTCTACGGGGTCGCAAAGAGTCGGACACGACTGAGCGACTTCACTTCACTTCCACAGTAACATGAATTCAAATGTTTATAGAAACTTTATTCTTCATTGTCAAAACCTGGAAACAACCCAAGTGTCCAACAACTAATGAACAAACTGTGGTATATTCATACAATGGGATACAAAACTGCAATAAAAAGGAACAAATTACTGATACACTCAACAGCATGGATGAAACTTAAGAGCATTATGTTAAGGGGAAGAAGCTACACACTACATAATTCCATTTATATAACATTCTGGAATATTATAAAAACTACAGTAAAAAGGTTGCATATTGTATGATTCCATTTATAAAACATTCTGGAAAAGCAAAGCTATAAGGAGCAAAACAGACTAAAGGTTGCTTTAGGGTTGGGGGGGAGATAACAAAAGGGCTTGAGGAAAACTTTGGGGGTGCTCAAAATATTTACACCTTGGTGTGGTGATGTTTACACAACTATATATGTTTAAATTTCATGGATATACATAAAAATGTGTGAATTTTACTGAGCTGCACTTCAGTGAACCTGACTTTATAAAAGAAAAAGCAAGCATGGATCATGGTAAGTAGAAAAGGATGCCACTGAAAAAAGTGAAGGTTAAAAATAATAAATATCTTACAATTCTATAATGCTCAACTTTTAAAAACAGTTTCTTACACTTTTTGTTTTCTTTCTTTAAAACCACTCTTTAACCTAATTTCCTGAATTTAAAAAATATCAAATGACATAATACAGTGAGTGGTCTAGGTTCAGGCTGCCAGTGTCTTTATGTAGCTAATAAAAACTCTACAGCTGAAAGCTCCAGGCTCCTTTTCTAGGTAAGACAGCTTAGAAATTTGTTGCAAGATGATAAAAGGGATATGTGAGTCACAGACTGAAGGAGCTATCTTTTCAGACAAGTGAAGTTCAGGGATATGTGGCAAAATGGCTATAGAACAAGGTCATTAATGTCAGAACAAGGAGTCCCAAATAACTTCTCTGGGTGCCTCCAGGTACATGCAGCTGGAAAGAGAGACCTGGGAAGTAACAGAAAACAGAAGTCACGTCGGATACTGAAGAGACTCAGAATGGACTTTCACATGTAGCTCATCATACCTTCAAACAACCATGGAAAACAGGTATTATCTTCTTCTATATTAAGGCCATATGTGTTTTTCTGCCTAGAGTGGAACAGTCGTAGGAAAAGGCAGAACCGACTATATCACTTATGCGTCCTAGTATAAATGTAGGCCTACAAAGTGTAGGCCCCATGTTCAAAACTTAAAACTTTTAAGCCAACAACAGCAAATCATTAAACTGAGCACTAAGCCCTTTTAAGAGCAGAGCTGTCCAACTGCACAGTCCTGTGTCCAAAAAAGCAGCCCAGGGGAGAAGGTACAGTTCACTGATAAATTCTTCATAAACATGCAAGAGATCTCTTGTCCATTCCTTTACTGAACTGATGATTATGCCATAAAAGTATTATTTAATATCTTCAGTTTCAAATTTCCAGAGGAGATTCTACAGCTTTTAAAAAATCCATTTTAGTGTCTCAGGAGTTTTCCAGGTATCTTTAATCTACCTTTTCTATTGAAATTCCCCATCTCCCTTATCTCATACCCAGGAATAACAGAGAATACTTTTCCATTACCTTCTCTAAGGTGTCCCTTTTATACCCCTGAAGATCGTTATGCGCTATCTATCCAGAACCACAGGATATAAAAGCAAAAGTAAAATATCTAACTCATTCTGACATTAAAACTAAAATAGGCTAACTCTTATGGAGAGAAATTAATCAGTTTAAAAAGTGGGCCTATATAGGAGACAATGAATAAGAAAGTACTACTGAAAAGCTAAATGTATTGCAAAAATGCAAGTTCTTTATATTTTTATCTCAATTTTTAAAGTCTTAATTAATCTCTAACACCTTGAGAAGATACAATTAATTAGTAATCAGTTCCCTGTAAAAAGGAACTAAGATCTAGAAACAATTCCTTTAAAAAAACATTTTTTTTAAGTCTAAGTTAAATTATTCCCTCAAAAAAAAGAATCTATGTAATTGGCATATGAAGAACATATAGAGTAGATCAACACAAGTAATAAAAAACTGAGAAACATTTCTTATGAGTTAAGGTTATGGGATTATTTGGCCCAGAAAATTTTCCCCTCAAGGCTAATGTCAATATTTTTATTAGTATAGTATCACTGAAAAATAAACATAAAACTACGTATAAGCCTCTTATGCTTATAGCTCTTATACAAGTACAAATCAGAAACTAATTTTCAAGTTAAATACACAAGCAACAAAACCAATAATAAATTAGCAACACTAATTTAATTTGACAAATAATGCTGTTTTTTTTAAAGACAGTTAATTTCTCCTTGAAACTTGACCACGGTACTCAGTGCCACAATACAGACTTTTTAAAGTCCATCAGTTCTGAAGAGTTTAGCGAGTGCTTTTATAAAATAATAAAACAACTGAGTAAAAAGTGAAAAACTTCATCAAACCAGATGTTGTACCTTTATGATCCACAAATCTATAAAACAGTTAATTCTTATTTCTAAAACCTAATCAGAAATGAATTTTACTCTGTTGTAAATAAATTATTCACAACACATATATCCTTTATTTCTGAGATAAATAAGCAGCAACTATCATTGTAAAAACAATGCCTCAAAAATAATTTAAAAGGTCATGAAGAAACAGTATACTTCCATTTAGAAAGGAATATATTTAATCCCAGAAATCATTCAACAATTTATCCCTGCTGCTGCTGCTGCTAAGTCGCCTCAGTCGTGTCTGACTCTGTGCGACCCCATAGACGGCAGCCCTACCCTATCCTAAAAACCTTTTAAACCAGTACACTTGCCAGTAAGACACTATCTTCAATAACGTTAAAATAAGCAACCAGAAACAACATATACCTTTGAACGCAGGATACAAAAAGTGAGATTAAGAACTCCTATGCTATGACATCAAAACAACAAAAATGACTCCCTCTATTTATACATACATACATATATGTATGCCAAAGAATGTTCAAACTACCACACAAGTGCACTAATCTCACATACTAGCAAGGTAATGTTCAAAATCCTCCAAGCTAAGCTTCAACAGTATATGAACTGAGAACTTTCAGATGTTCACGATGGATTTAGAAAAGGCAGAGGAACCAGAATCAAATTACCAACACCCAGTGAATCATAGAAAAAGCAACAGAATTCTAGCAAAACATCTACTTCTGCTTTTTTGACTACACTAAAGCCTTTGACTGTGTGGATTACAACAAGCCATGGAAAATTCTTCAAAAGATGGAAATACCAGGCCACCTTACCTGCCTCCTGAGAAACCTGTATGCAGGTCAAGAAGCAACAGTTAGAACTGGACAAGTAACAATGGCTGGTTCCAAACTGGGAAAGGAGAATGTCAAGAATGTATACTGCCACCCAGCTTATTTAACTTATAGGCAGAGTACATCATGTGAAACGTTGGGCTGGATAAAGCACAAGCTGGAATCAAGATTGCCAGAAGGAATATCAATAACCTCAGATACACAAATGACACCACCCTTATGACAGAAAGCAAAGAGAACAAAACAGTCTCTTGATGAATGTGAAAGAGGAGAGTGAAAAAATTAGCTTAAAACTCAACATTCAAAAACCTAAGATCACGGCACCCAGTCCCATCACTTCGCAAATAGATGGGGAAACAATGACAACAATGACAGACTTTTATTTCCTTGGGCTCCAAAATCACTGTGGATGGTGACTGCAGCTATGAAATTAAAAGACTCTTGGCTCCTTGGAAGAAAGCTAAGACAAACCTAGACAGAGTATTAAAAAGCAGAGACATTACTTTGCCTATAAAGGCATATAGTCCATATAGTCAAAGTCATGGTTTTTCCAGTAGTTACGTATGGATGTGAGTTGGAACATAAAGAAGGCCAAGCCAAAGAATTGATGCTTTCAAACTGTGGTGTTGGAGAAGACTCTTGAGAATCTCTTGGACTGCAAGGATATCAAACCAATCAATCCTGAAGGAAATCAACCCTGAATATTCACTGGAAGGACTGATGCTGAAGCTTAAGCTCCAATACTGTGGCCATCTGATGCAAAGAGCTGACGCACTGGACAAGACCCTGATGCTAGGAAAGACTGAAGGCAGGAAGAGAAGGGGACAACGGGGACAAGATGATTGGATGGCACCACCGACTCAATGGACATGAGTTTGAGCAAGCCCCAGGAGATGGTAAAGGACAGGAAAGCCTGGCGTGCTGCAGTCCATGGGGTCACAAAGAGTCGGACACGACTGAGCAACTGAACAACAACATACATACATACATATATACCTACAAACACACACACACACACACACACACACACACACACATATGATTTGTTGCACTAGGAGTTAAATCTGAAATAAAAAATCTAAACACCGCATAGCTTCCTCTGCACAATCTATTCTCTTCAAACCTACTTACTCCATTTGCCATTTTTGGTGGTAACAAACTAAATCATCTAAGACTCAGATACAAAGTCTCTGTCTCCACCTTCTCTTTCCAAACCTGCAGACTCACTAACTTTGTGGGCCAGAATAGTAAATGTTTTGGTTTATACATTTTCAAAGAAAGGAAAGCAACTGTTTTTGCTTATCGGATGTTCTTTTCCAGTTTCTGCTAAACTAGAATAACAAAGTACGGTGAAAATGTTTCCTTAACTGATTTTAACTTACATTGACACAAAGAAAGTGAAAGTGAAAGTCGTTCAGTCGTGTCCAACTCTTTGCGACCCCATGGACTACACAGTCCATGGAATTCTTTAGCCCAGAATACTGGAGTGGTAGCCTTTCCCTTCTCCAGGAGACCTTCCCAAGCCAGGGATCGAACCCACGTCTCCTGCATTGCAGGCAGATTCTTTACCAACTGAGCTATGAGGGAAGCCCCTTGACACTGACATTGACACAAGATATGGGTCATTGAGGTCATTCCTTATTGAGACTGACGAAAAGAAAAAGTCAACCTCTCCAGGACAAATAAGGAAGGAAGGGAGACTCCAAGCTTGACCCATTCACCCTCAATGCTCACTCTCCATTCTCCACTTGCTCAGCTCAGTTTCAATAGCCATCTACTGAGTGTCCACTGCATTCCAGTCACTGTTCTGGGTACCCGGACTACAAGATTATTAAGAAATAGTCCCTGCTTTATTGAAGTTTGCCTTCTGGAATATCCCTTTCCCAAATGGAATTTTCCTCATCTATCCTTAATACATCCAATTAAGGATTCCTTTATCTAATTCACAATGCAGAATTAAGTACTCCCTCTTCTGAATTACTGTTATACCTCTCAAACTCTCTGAATACCACTGTCTTATATCAATGTCCACTGAGTACAGGTGAAGGGAAAGAAACAGTTAAATTCTATCTCCATCAATTAAGCTTCAGCTATTTAACCTTTAGCAAGTTAATTAACTTCTGAGTCTCAGGTTCCACATCTGTAAATAATGACATTTACTGAACACTTACTGTGTGCCACATTTTGTAATCCCTTTGCTCATAATAATTTATTAAATTTTCACAATAACTCTGAGAGGCTGGTTGTATTATTACCTGTTACAGATGAGGAAACTGATCTCCCTAGAAGTTAAGTAGCCTACCTGTTGCATGAAATCATTTTGGGGAGTCTACATCCAAATAGTCAAGCTGTTGACTTCATATTCTGAACCCCAGTACTGTCTGTACCCCAAAATGAGGTAATGATACTCACAGAGGATCATGTTTGATAATGCACATAAAAGCTTTTAACACACTGCCTAGCATACAGTAGGTACTCATTAAATTAGTTCTCTTCCATCTCTCTGCTGCTGCTGCTGCTAAGTCGCTTCAGTCGTGTCCGACTCTGTGCGACCCTATAGACAGCAGCCCATCAGGCTCCGCTGTCCCTGGGATTCTCCAACTCTCTCAGTTCAGTTCAGTTGCTCAGTCATGTCCAACTCTTTGCGACCCCATGAATCGCAGCACGCCAGGCCTCCCTGTCCATCACCAACTCCCAGAGTTCACTCAGACTCACGTCCATCGAGTCCGTGATGCCATCCAGCCATCTCATCCTCTGTCGTCCCCTTCTCCTCCTGCCCCCAATCCCTCCCAGCATCAGAGTCTTTTCCAGTGAGTCAACTCTTCACATGAGGTGGCCAAAGTACTGGAGTTTCAGCTTTAGCATCATTCCTCCCAAAGAAATCCCAACTCTCTAGGAGACTCTAAATTCCTCTAAGGAAAAGGCTGTTTTTTACTCTCTTTATCTCTGAACAAATCTAGTGCTGTGCCTGGCAAACAAAAGGTGATCAGTACTGTCAGCCCTCCATTTCCACAGGCTATGGATCCATGGATTCAATCAACTATGGATCAGAAATAGAAAGTTCCACAAAACAGAAACCACAGAGAGAAGTCCACGCACCTATGGACATCTTATCTTTGACAAAGGAGGCAAAAATATACAATGGAGAAAAGACAATCTCTTTAACAAGGGGTGTTGGGAAAACTGGTCAACCACTTGTAAAATATGAAACTAGAACACTTTCTAACACCATACACACAAAAAAACTCAAAATGGATTAAAGATCTAAATGTAAGACCAGAAACTATAAAACTCCTAGAGGAAAACACTCTCTGACATAAAGCACAGCAAGATCCTCTATGACCCGTCTCCCAGAGTAATGGAAATAAAAACAGAAGTAAACAAACGGGACCTAATTAAACTTAAAAGCTTTTGCACAACCAAGGAAACTCTAAGCAAGGTGAAAAGGCATCCTTCAGAATGGGAGAAAATAACAGCAAACAAAACAACTGACAAAGAATTAACCTCCAAAATATATAAGCAGTTCATGCAGCTCAACACCAGAAAAATAAATGACCCAATCAAAAAGTGGGCCAAAGAATTAAACAGACATTTCTCTGAAGAAGACATACAGATGGCCAAAAAACACATGAAAAGGTGCTCAACATCACACATTATCAGAAAAATGCAAATCAAAACCACACTGCAGTACTATCTCACGGCGGTCAGAATGGCTACCATCAAAAAGTCTACAAACAATAAATGCTGGAGAGGATGTGGAGAAAAGGGAACCCTCTTACACTGTTGGCAGGAATGCAAACTAGTACAGCCACTATGGAGAACAGTGCAGAGATTCCTTAAAAAACTGGAAAGAGAACTGCCATATAACCCAGCAATCCCCCTGCTGGGCATACACACCAAGGAAACCAGAACGGAAAGAGACATGTGGCCCAGTGTTCACTGCAGCACTGTTTACAATAGCCAGGATACAGAAGCAACCTAGATGACCATCAGCAGACAAATGGATAAGGAAGTTATGGTACATATACACTATGGAGTATTACTCAGCTATAAAAAAAGGAATGCATTTGAGTCAGTTCTAATGAGGTGGATGAAACTAGAGCCGATTATACAGAGTGAAGTCAGAAAGAGAAACACCAACACAGTATATTAACGCATGTATATGTAATTTAGAAAGACAGTAATGACAACCCTGTATGCAAGACAGCAAGAGAGACATGGGTGTAAAGAACAGACTTCTAGACTCTGTGGGAGAAGGTGAGGGTTGGGATGATTTTAGAGAATAGCACTAAAACATGTGTATTACCCTATGTAAAATAGATGGCCAGTGCAAGTTCGATGCATGAAGCTCAGCACTCAAAGCCAGTGCTCTGGGACAACCCAGAGGGATGGGGTATGGAATGGGGAGGAAGACGGGTGGGGGATTCAGGACGGGGGAACACATGTGGACCCATGGCTGATTCTTGTTGCTATATGGCAACAACCACCACAATATTGTAAACTAATTAGCCTCCAATTAAAATAAGTTAATTTTTTAAAGAAAGAGATAAAAAAAATTTCAAAAAGTTCCAAAGGCAAAACTTAAATTTGCCATAAGTAGGCAACTATTTACATAGTATTTATATTGTATTCATAACTATTCACATTGTATTTGTGATGCATTATGTACTACCAGTTATCTAGACGTGATTTAAAGCAGGGGTCCCCAACCTCTGGGATATAATGTCTGATGATCTGATGAAGCTGATGTAATAGTAATACAAATGAAGTGCTCAAGAAATGTAATGTACTTGAATCATCCTGAAACCACCCCCTCCCCCACCCCACTCTTGTCCGTGGAAAAACTGTCTCCCACGAAACCAGTTCCTGGTGCTAAAAAAGTTGGGGACCTCTGATTTAAAGTATACAGAAGGATGCGCATAGTTTCTATGCAAATCCTGCACCATTTTATATAAGCAACTGAGACTTCTTGGATTTTGGTATCCATGGTGGGGGCGGGGTGCTGGAGCCAACCACCAGTCCCCCTGCTCCCCCTTGCAGATACTAAGGGACCACTGTAAATGAGTCTAGTGTTCATGCACCTGACCCACTGGGACAAACCGTCCATAAAATGGATAGCAGAAGAGACTCATCTAGAGCCGGCCCCCCCCCACACGTGGGCATAGGGACAAGACTCATTTAGTTTCCAATTTGACCTACTGCTGGTCTAGTAGGATCTTCTTGTCCTACAAAGATACTGGAAAATAGAAAATTTTTTCTTTCACCCAGGGATGGAGACAGTGTTGAATAAGGAACAGGACAGCAAGACCCATGATGCCAGTTTCTAAGGGATAAATTGGAAATAGAGCCCTAGTAATCCCAGGATTTCACATTTTATAGTGAAGTATAAATTGGTTCTGCTATGCCTGAGGTAGACAGTTTTTTATATGGAAATTGCTGACCCCACCTATTTCTTAGTATTCTGAATCCTGCATGTAACAAGTGTTATATTCCACTTAGTAATATATAAGAAATCCTTCTTTCTGAACATAAAGATCTACTTTCATTTAGTTTTCTTCACTACCGATAAATGTTGAACAAAATATTTAAGCAATATCAGTGCAGAAGAACGGTAACATGATAGCATGCTTAGGGCATCCATGTGTCTTGGTTCAGTCTTGCATAAAGATATTCTGTATCAGAAGGAAATACACAGCTTTACACTACCATGTATAGAGTTACCTGTTCCCCCTGCCCTAGGAACCCCAAGTTTCAATATGATTGTACTTCCAATACTACCACAATAAAATCAACCATCTGGGAAAATTTTAGGTGTTGAATAAAATCTTTGTTGTAGTTGTTGTTCAGTCACTCAGTCATGTCCTACTTTTTGCAACCCCATGGACTGCAGCACACCAGGTCTCCCTGTCCTTCACCATCTCTCGAAGTTTGCTTAAACCCATGTCCACTGACTCGGTGATGCCATTCAACCATCTCATCCTCTGTCATCCCCTTCTACTCTTGCCTTCAATCCTTCCCAGCATCAGAGTCAGCTCTTCGCATCAGGTGGCCACAGTATTGGAGCTTCAGCTTTAGCATCAGTCCTTTCAGTGAATATTTAGGGTTGATTTCCTTTAGGATTGACTGGTTGGATCTCCTTGCTATCCAAGGGACTCTCAAGAGTCTTCTCCAGCACCCCCAATTTGAAGGCATCAGTTCTTCAGTGTTCAGCCTCCTTTAGTGTACAGTTCTCACATCCGTACAAGATTACTGGAAAAACCATAGCTTTGACTACACAGACCTTTAGAGGCAAAGTAATGTCTCTACTTTTTAATATGCTGTCGATAAAATCTTAGTATCTACTTTAAGACCCTAATTATAAGTTAGAACAATATTTCTTGAAAAAGTGTATTCTACCTAACTAAAAAAGCAAATTTTTTTTTAAATTTTTATTTTTACTTTATTTTACTTTACAATACTGTATTGGTTTTGCCATACATTGACATGAATCTGCCATGGGCATACATGAGTTCCCAATTCTGAACCCCCCTCCCAACTCCCACCCCATATCATCTCTCTGGATCATCCCCGTGCACCAGCCCCAAGTGTCCTGTATCCTGCATCGAACATAGACTGGCGATTCATTTCTTACATGATAGTATACATGTTTCAGTGCCATTCTCCCAAGTCATCCCACCCTCTCCCTCTCCCTCAGAGTCCAAAAGTCTGTTCTATACATCTATGTCTCTTTTGCTGTCTCACATACAGGGTTATCATTACCATCTCTCTAAATTCCATATATATGTGTTAGTATACTGCATTGGTGTTTTTCTTTCTGGCTTACTTCACTCTGTATAATCGGCTCCAGTTTCATCCATCTCATTAGAACTGATTCAAATGTATTCTTTTTAATGGCTGAGTAAAAAAGCAAATTTAATAACACTGTCAGCCAGCTTCTAAGTGACAGACTGCCTGTGGTGTCAAAATCTGACATTTGAAATGTCACTAAGGATAAATAGATTTTTAATATGTAAGAAAAATCTTAAGAAATTTTTAAAAAATCCATGAATTTCACTCTTATACCACTGTGTATCGTGCTGCTGTGTTTAGCTACAACTTTGATACATCTCCCGAGAGTAATATTTTCAAGGTCTCTGGCCCATGACAAAAGGAGTAAAACAAGCTCAAACTCTCTGGATTAACCGATATGAAGCCAGACACATGGTACGAGGTGAAGAAAAGCTGGTCTCAGCTAAAGGTAGTATATAAAAGTAGATAAGGTCATGCCAAAAGCAGAGAGCAAAAGCTGTGATGAAAAATTTTGCACCCAAGGCCCTTGGTCACAGCAGCCAACAGAAATTCCTATCTGTGACCACACTGATGATAGACAATCAAAAAGCTTCTGCTACCTTTTAAATGCAAGTTGTTGAAGTTGATCTGATCAACCTTTTTGCCTCACTAAAGGCCTCACTGATTTCCAAAAATGCTCCTTTAAGTATCCAATCCCTCTCCCAATGAACGGAGTAACTCAAATGATGTCTGCAAACATTTAAATCTTGGGCCCTAGGCCCTGCCTTCTTATTGATTATGTCATTGTTAGCTATAAATATGAACTACAGAGAATACAATGATAACTATAATGATGTAGTTACCAATACCACAAAGTATTAAATTGTTTCTAATTCTATAATATATGTATTACCTCTAGTTGACAAACTAGTAAATTAAAGCTCAGAGAAGTTATTTACCCAAGACCACATAGCAAATGAATATAAGCACAAAAGCTAGAACTCAAACTTGAGGCAATCTGACTGCCAATAAAGACCATACTCTTCCATTCTCATTACCTTCTATAATACTGCTGTGATCATAACATACTATCCAAATATTATTTGTTTAAAAAAGAAACTACACACACACAAATCTCCCTAGTACCTGAGATAATACCAAAGACGTTTTTTAACGACAATGATCCCATAAAAGCAACAAACTTACATATCATCACTGTTAATAACCACCAGAAAGTCCATGAGGATGGGGATTTTTGTATTCTGTTCACTGCTGAAGCCTCAGCTTCTAGAATAGTACCTGGCACCATTAGGTATTCAATAACTATTTGTCGAATGAATAGCAAAAATTTATGGTGGTAGGGCTTCCCTGACAGCTGAGTGGTAAAGAATCTGCCTGCCAATCCAGGAGACATGGGTTCAAAGCCTGATCCAGGAAGATCCCACATGCCTTGGAGCAACTAAACCCAAGCACCGTAACTATCTGAGTCTGTGCTCTAGAACCCAGGAGTCACAACCACTGAGCCCATGTGCCACACTACCGAAAGTCCCCAGAGCCCGTGCTCTGAAACAAGAGGAGTCACCACAATGAGAAGAGCACTGCGACTACAGAAAAGCCTGTGCAGCAATGAAGACGCGGCACAGCCAAAAATAAAGAATTTCTGTAAATTATGGTGGGAAATTTTTAATTATTAAAAGCACCATGCCTTGTGCAAGACACATTCTGTAACTCTCGTTCATGTTAGGATGTGACTAAAAGTCAAATATATACAATAAAGAACAAATCAAGTACTAGTTCTCGAAGTAATTAAAGAAAGAACAACAAATTTGTAGGGAGAAGCATACTCTTCAACAGCACAACAGTTTATGTTTTGAGAAAATTGAAATAGAAAAAAATATACTTTAGGTTTGCATTAAAACATATGAAATATTCTGCAAATATACAGTTGCTTTGTTTTCTAGAGATTGTACACATACAACTTTAAAGTTCAGAGATAAGAGATAAGCAGAGCTGTAGCCCATGTATAAACTATCCACAGAATAGACACTCTCGAGAAGGACTCTTACAGCTAAAAAGACATTAAACACCTAAGGGAAAATATCTCTGGAGAGACAACTCACAAATAAAGAGATTTTTAAAGGAACAGTAATGGTTAGAGGTCTTAGAATACTGAGAATGATAAAAGAAATGTTCCATGAGGCTGTCTTCTAGGTTCAAAAGAATTTGAAGTCAGTTACTTCAACAATCTACTAGCAAATATCCAATGCTGCTAGCAAACTTTTGGTACAAGATCCATTCTCCAATACAACCAGCTGTGTTAATGGTACCCCTGGTAACCAGCTAAACATAAAAGAAAAAGAAAGGGAAATAGGAAAAGGGGGAAAAAAGGATCTAAAAGAAATGTTAGTGGTGATAATACTATTATTGCACTTTGTTTACAAAACAAGCAGCATGCTTAGAATTTTATGTAAGTTACTTTCATGTATTGAAGAATATGAGGCATCTTCACATATTCTTTTAGGAATGTAGGCTGGGATCTTGCCAAGCACATTCCCCCTTGCAATACGACAAATATTCTGATTCTCTGGCTTCTTGACTGTTCCAGATGCCTCCATTTTCTGTTTTGTGTGTGAATATAATTAATCCACCACTATAGAAACACTCATGCCAAGCCAAGGAATAAATTCACAAATGAAAGGGTAGGCTTACAGTAACCGAAGTAAAACTAAAATGTTCAGATATCATAAAACCTTTGAAGAAGCTTAATGAAAATAAACTGCTTAGAAATTAAAATGAATTAGGCCATTTTCTATCTAGCAAACACTATAATAAATAAGTTTCAGAGTTTTACATCTCTTTTTCTGAAAATGAATGAGCTTATATCTGATTAACCTTGTGAAGGGCACTGAATACAAAAAATGTAACTTTCTTCATTTCATGATGCTGATAATTGTAGGGTAAAGGAGTTAGAGAAGGCGAGGTTCGGAAAAATAACCAGACTGGCACTTACAGGAACAGATCACCTTTAATAAGGCAAGAAGGGGCAGCAGTCAGAATAGTGAGCTGCTGCACTAACCCACCAAGAAAAGAGTAAGTATATACAGGCATATATGTGCTACTGTCTTAAGGGGACCTGTTCTTCTCCAAGGTTGTTCCCAGCAGTAATCTCTTAAACAGCTAGGGCAAGGAATTCTGGAGATCAGCCAGAGACTGGACGAGCTGGGCGCTGGGAGTAATCAGCCTTAAGGTCCATTTCTTTCTTTGGGTGAGAGAGTTCTTTGTTTTGCATAGAATAGTGGGGAGGACCTGAAAGGAAGTTTTGACTCCAGGCTATTATGAGCCATGTAACTTTCCTTCAATAATTTCTTCAGTTTTTTTTACTTCATGTAAAACAGATAAAGAGATGCCTCTTTGAAGTGGAAGGGCAGTGTCCTCACTATGAATTTCCCAGGCACATCTATGGAACCCTACTTTAGAGCATAATTTGAGAAACTTTGAAACAGATGGTCTCTAGGTATTTCCTTTTCTAAGTTCTAGAGAAGTTAGAGGTAAGTTCCATCACACTATGAATATATGGCATTTACTTAACCAAGTAATTAAAAGTAATGTTAAATGAATTAAATCATTTAACAAATAGGTTTTTTCTTCAATTACCTATTTTTCTTTAACAGAAAGTTTCTAAGTATATAAACTTGGCCTTTAAATTATTACACTTTTGAGAGTCACAATGATTAAATGAGATTAGTGAATAAAATATCATTTTTACATCCTTTCAAAATAAAGGGCTATCAAAATGATAGCTATACAGGGAGGCTCATAAACCCATAATTCTGTTTAAAGTAAATCCAAAGTTAAATACAGAAATTAATTACACTAATCATAACTTTAAAGTAAAACATAAGTATTCCAGCTTTAGCTATAATTTCACAATTTGAAATGCAGATCAATTCTAAAACACAGCTTCTTAATCTTCTAAAAACTGCTAATAACCTTTGTTATTTAAATGAGGCTTGATATTGCTACATTATAAAATAATAAAAAACACATTATAGGTAGATTCACTGTCAGGTGACATTAAACTATACAAAATTATAATAAGGGCCTTAGCTCCTTAACCTAAATATAACATTTAACATTAGCTTAAAGCAAAGACAAAACTTCACTTTTGTTAACAGTTCCAATATAGTCAGTAGTTCTTGAAGAAAAAAACCATTATAAATAACAGCAGAGAGTATCTCCTGACTATTGTTAAAAAAAGGCTAATAACACCATCCAGAAATTATATAAAAATAATCACTTTGACAGTGTAATACAAGAGGAATAGTCTACAATTTATATTGTTCTCAGATTAAAAACAGAGGGACAATAAATTCTGATTTCAAAATGAATACGTAAAATGCTCAGGTTTAACAAGCTAGTTTACCAAATTGTATATTTCCTGAATTTAATCATGAGGAAATATCAGACGAGCCCAATGTGAAGGGCATCCTAAAAAATAATTGACCAAACTCTTTAAAAGCACCAATACAAAAAAACAAAGACCGAGGAACTGTTCCAAATTAGGAGACTAAGGAGACAGAGCAACTAAACGCAACGTGGCTTCCTAAATTTGATCTTGGACCAGAAAAGGGTATCAGTGAAAAAACTGGGGCAGCTTGAACAGCCTGTGGAAATCAGATCAGGGGTCAGTGAACTCTTCTGTGTAAAGGACCAGACAGCAGATGTTTTAGGATCTGGGGGCCACATAAGGTCTCTGTTACATATCCCTCTTTGCCTTTTTTAAAAATAATTCTTTAAAAATGTATAATCCATCTTAACTTACAGACCTTACAAAATATGCAGTAAGCCTGATTTTGATAATCATACCATAAAAATGTAAGCTCAATATTAGTCTTTAGGGAAACCTGGGTAAAGATGGCACTTTAGCCTGATATATAAATTTATATTATTTTATAACTTTTCCCTCAGTTCAAAATGAAGAGTTAAATAAAAGTTAATTAAATAAAATATAAATCTTAATTAGATTACTTCCATGTAAATAACAACTGTGTCAACATCAGAGTTTTAGACTGAATTATATCATCAGCCTTCCTAGGTCCCCAGCATGAGCTGTAGATCATGGGGCTTCTCAGCCTTCATAATCACATAGACAATTCACCGTAATAAATGTGTGTGAGTGTGTGTGTGTCTCCTACTGGTTCTAATTTTTGGAGAATCCTAATACACTCTCTATTCTTCCATCCTTCAGCCAGGGTAAGGAGTAATCCACTTGCTGTCCCTGTGCCTATTCTGGACACTACATACAAATGGAATCATACAATATGTGGGTGTTGTGTCTCACCGACTTCACTCAGCATGTTTTCAAAGTTCATCTATGTGGCAGCATTCATCAGCACTTCATTCCTTTTTATTGTCAAATAACAGTACAGGTAGGGATATACCACACCATGTTTAGCCATCCTTTAATCAACTGATGAGACGTGGGTGGTTTCCACTTTCTGGATATTATGGATAATACTTCTGTAACATTTGTGTACAAGTCTTTGTGTAGACATGTTTCATTTCTCTTGGGTATATATGTAGGAGTAAAACTGCTGAGTCATATGATAACTCTATGTTTTTTGAATAACTGACAAACTCTTCCAAGATGATTACACCACTTTACACTCCTACCAGCAATGCATGAGGGTTCAAATTTCTCCACATCCTCGCTAACACTTGTTTTTATCTGTCTTTTGTAGTACTGTCATCCTACTTCAGTTCAGTTGCTCAGTCGTGTCTGACTCTTTGTGACCCCATGAATCGAAGCACACCAGGCCTCCCTGTCCATCACCAACTCCCGGAGTTCACTCAAACTCACGTCCATCGAGTCAATGATGCCATCCAGCCATCTCATCCTCTGTCGTCCCCTTTTCCTCCTGCTCCCAACCCCTCCCAGCATCAGAGTCTTTTCCAACGAGTCAACTCTTTGCATCAGGTGGCCAAAGTACTGGAGTTTCAGCTTTAGCATAACACCCAGGGTGACAAGTAATATCTCAAATAGTTTCACAGTCTAAAATTGTAAAACAATCAAATGCCTGTCATCTTAATCAAATCAAAATAATTTTACAGAAGTTGTTGTAATTTAACACGAAAGTTAACATATGATTAGGTGATCATTTCTCCAATGAAGGGAATGGAGACACCCACTACAGCTGGCCCTTGAACAACATTAGTTTGAACTGTATGGATCCACTTAAACATGGATTTTTTTTTTCTTCAATTAACAGGTACTACAGTACTACACAATCTGAGACCGACTGAACCCACAAATGTTGAAACATGAACATAGACAGCTGAATATAAAGTAATATGTGGATTTTCAGTACCCCTAGCCCCTGCACTGTCCAATGGTCAGTTGTACTCAATAAAAAGAAACTAAGTGATAATGTCTTCTTAAAACAGTTTGCTTGAAATCTGATGTCTGGTTAAATAGATGATTAATATACTTACTGCCTCTCATTATACTAAATTCATATGTGCATATATCTATGTTCCATGAATATATTTTTTATTCTAAAATGCTTTGAAAAAANTTTGAAAAAAAAAAAAAAAAACACACAGTAGGAATTTTAAAAACAGACCTTTCCTGATTGTATGGTATACTAGTCAACTAGACTAATTCTCCTGCCAAAAACAATTTTGAAACACTAGAAAAAAATTTTAATATTCCCACTACACTAAAAGACTGACCAAAAAACTATGAATTTATCAGACCAAAACCCAAGTAAAGGTAGAAATTCAAAGAAGTATAAAAACAAACATATTTACTTTGAGGATATTTGTAGGAAGAGGTGAACTTGAGCTTCGGTTTCTAGGACCTTCTGGAAGCAGAGGGTTCAAGAGCCGAAAATGTAAGCCTTCACATAAATAGCCTAAAAGTAAGCTCCCCATACAGATGGGAGTATGGGGAGTGTAAGAGTACACCAGAAATAAACCTACTCCTGTAGGACTTTTACGTATCTTGAATCTTGAACACACGAGGAATGAGGGGAGAAAACCAACAACTCATAAACAAAAGCTGTCCTTCAAAACGTTTTAGCCAAACTTTATACTTCCTGGGTGGTCCAAATATGTCAATGTGTGTGTCTAGCTTAAGGCAGTCCTGCACTAATAGTGAGCATCTCTAGATACCTGGCAGAAGCAAAAGCAAATCGTGTCTGGAGGAATTTCCATGGGTAACATTCAAAGAAATGGGTGCTCACAGTTCAAAAACGCAATATACAGATAAATAAGGCTCTTTGTAAAGTCCAGTAGAATCAGATTTGCAAGGCTTTTAATACTGGAGTGATCAGAAACAGAATATAAAACAAGTATTCCTGTTATGTCCACAGAAATAAAAGGAACTGAAGATAAGAGTAAAAACAAGTACCTACTAAAAATGAGCAAGTCTTTTTCAAAATGACTACTTGAAAAAGTACCAAAGACAGTATCTATAAAATAATACAATAAGTGGAAAACTCAATGAATTAATTTGATAACAGATTAAATACAACTGAAGAGATTAGAAACTAGAAGGCATATCCAAATAAATTACTGAAAATGCAATATATAGCAACAAACAGACTCACAATAAATAATAGAGATTAAAAGACAAGGAAGGNTAAAATGAACGTTTAAAACATCTGATTAGAGTTCAAAAAAAGAAAAAGAAGATAGTGAGAATAGGGAAAACGTAATATATGAAGAGTAAGTGGTCAAGTATTTTCTGGAACTGATAAAAGACATCAATCCACAGACTGAAGAAGCTAAATGAATCTAAATGGATAAATGAAGCTAAAGGATAAGGAGAAAGAATTCCACATTTGGACAGAGAGTCAAATGTTGGACACACAGTCAAATGTAGAATATCAAAGACAAAGACGCTATCTTAAAAGCAAACAGAAAAAGAGATAGATAACCTTCAAAGGAATGACAAATTGACAGATGACTTCCCTGAAGCAACAAGAAGATCTAGCAGAAAACAGAATGATTTCTTCAGTATACTAGAAGTCTACGTTTATGAATGTATCTTTGAAGAATGAGGGTAAAAACAAAAATATGCTAAACTCCACTCATAATGTGAGAAATTAAAACTTAAATGAAATGCTGTTTCTATCCTATCATATTGACAGAAGCTCAAAAGTTTGACAACACACTCTAACCATAAGTCTGTGAGGAAACGCATTCTTGTATGTTGCTGGCCAGATCAACAACTCCTGTGAAGCAGAATTTGGCACTATCTAACAAAACTATATATGCATTTATTCTTGATCTAGCAACCCCTCCTCTAGTATTTTATTCTAAAGGCATATTTCTACAAATACATAACAATACATGCACCAGTTATTCACTGTTACAATCATTTGTAATAAAATATGAGAAACAAAATGTCAAGCAAAAAAAATGGTTAAAAACCTACTGCACATATAAATACAAAAGAGTACTATTCAGGCAAAAAGATATAAGAAGGACCTCCATGAATGAGTAGGGAATGATTTTTAGGACATACCATCAAACAAAAACACAATGCAATAAGCAATAAAGTGTGACTAGATTTAGTTCATAAAAAAGGTAAAAATAAAAATGTATATGAGTATATCAACACCCATAAATATACATGTGTGAACATACACAGAATGCAGTTATTTTGCAAAAACAAACACAGATAGAATAACAGAAAAAATTAATAAAAATGAATATTTAAAAGACATGCACTGGAAGGGAGTGGGAAATACAGAATTATACATGAGACTTTTTCTCAGCATTCTTTTACATGTAGCTTTTACTTCTGATATAGTCAAAAGTTAAAATCAAATAAAAAAGACAGAGACTAATACTTCCAGGAATATGGAGTAGATGCCGTGGAGTAGATGCTTTTTCCTACGCTTTCTCACTAGCTACAACTAAAAACCCTACACATTATATATACTGAATAAAACAGAAAATGACTTTGAACTGGGGAGAAAGGAAAGCCAACCAACTAGTATCTTAGGAATCAAGTAACAACTTGGTGGTGGGTTACTGGGGATTTTTGTGGGGGGTTATATTCCAGGTTTGGAGCTAAGTTCAGTTCAGTTCAGCCGCTCGGTCATGCCTGACTCTGCGACCCCATGGACTGCAGTACACCAGGTGTCCATGTTCACCACCAAATCCCAAAGTTTGCACAAACTCATGTCCATCGAGTTGGTGATGCTCTCCAACTCTGTTGTCCCCTTCTCCTCCCACCTTCAATCTTTCCCAGCATCAGGGTCTTTTCCAATGAGTCATTTCTTCACATCAATGGCCACAGTACTGGGGTGTCAGCTTCAGCATCTGTCCTCCCAATGAATATTCAGAACTGATTACCTTTAGGATTGAGTGGTTTGATCTCTTTGCAGTCCAAGAGACTCTCAAGAGTCCTCTCCAACACCACAGTTTGAAAGCATCAATTCTGCACTCAGCTTTCTGTATGGTCCAACTTTCACATCCATACACAACTACTAGAAAGATTAAATGTAATTCTCCAGGCCAGAATACTGGAATGGGTAGCCTTTCCCTTCTCCAGGATATCTTCCAACACAGGAACTGAACCCAGGTTTCCCTCATTGCAGGCGGATTCTCTATCAGCTGAGGCAAAAGGGAAGACCATAGCTTTGATTAGATAGACCTCTGTTGGGAAAGTAATGCCTCTGCTTTTTAATATGCTTGTTGGATATTAACTGGTTGGATCTCCTTGCAGTCCAAGGGACTCTCAAGAGTCTTCTCCAACACCACAGTTTAAAAGCATCAATTCTTCTGTGCTCAGCTTTCTGTATGGTCCAACTTTCACATCCATACATGACTACTGGAAAAACCATAGCCTTGACTAGATGGACCTTTGTCAGCAAAGTAATGTCTCTGCTTCTTAAAATGCTGTCTATGTTGGTCATAACTTTCCTTCCAAGAAGTAAGCGTCTTTTAATTTCATGGTTACAATAGCCATCTTCAGTGATTTTGGAGTCCAAGAAAATAAAGTCTCTCACTGTTTCCACTGTTTCCCTTCTATTTGCCATGAAGTGATGGGACAAGATGCCATGATCTCAGTTTTCTGAATGCTGTGTTTTAAGCCAACTTTTTCACTCTCCTCTTCACTTTCATCAAGAGGCTCTTTAGTTCCTCTTCACTTTCTGCCATAAGGGTGGTGTCATCTGCATATCTGAGCTTATTGATATTTCTCCTGGCAATCTTGATTCCAGCTTGTGCTTCTTCCAGCCCAGTGTTTCTCATGATGTACTCTGCGTATCAGTTAAACAGGCAGGGTGACAATACACAGCCTTGATATACTCCTTTCCCAATTCAGAACCAGTCTGTTGTTCCATGTCCAGTTCTAACTGTTGCTTCCTGACCTGCATACAGGTTTCTCAGGAGGCAGGTCAGGTGGTCTGGTATTCCCATCTCTTTCAGAATTTTTCAGTTTATTGTGATCTACACCATCAAAGGCTTTGGCATAGTCAATAAAGCAGAAATAGATGTTTTTCTGGAACTCTCTTGCTTTTTCAATTAGCCAGCAGATGTTGGCAATTTGATCTCTGGTTCCTCTGCCTTTTCTAAAACCAGCCTGAACATCTGGAAGTTCTTGGTTCACATACTTTTGAAGCCTCGCTTGGACAATTTTGAGCATTACTTTGCTAGTGTGTGAGATGAGTGCAATTGTGCAGTAGTTTGAACATTCTTTGGCATTGCCTTTCTTAGGGATTGGAATAAAAATTGACCTTTTTCAGTCCTGTGGCCACTGTTGAGTTTTCCAAATTTACTAGCATATTGAGTGCAGCACTTTAACAGCATCATCTTTTAGGATCTGAAATAGCTCATGGAATTTCATCACATTCACTAGTTTTGTCTGTAGGGATCCTTCCTAAGGCCCACTTGACTTCACGCTCCAGGATGTCTGGTTCTAGATGAGTGATCACACCATTGTGGAATCTGGGTCATAAAAATCTATTTTATATAGTTCTTCTGAATATTCTTGCCACCTCTTCATAATATATTCTGCTTCTATTAGGTCCATACCATTTCTGTCCTTTACTGTGCCCATCTTTGCATGAAATGTTCCCTTGGTATCTCTAATTTTCTTGAAGAGATCTCTAGTCTTTCCCATTATATTGTTTTCCTCTATTTCTTTGCACTGATCACTGAGGAAGGCTTTCTTATCTCTCCAGGTTACTACTCTTTGGAACCCTGCATTCAAATGGGTGTATCTTTCCTTTTCTCCTTTGCCTTTAGCTTCCCTTTTCTCAGCTATTTGTAAGGCCTCCTCAGATAACCATTTTGCCTTTTTGCATTTCTTTTTCTTAGGGTGATATCTCAACAAAAACCTGTTCTCTCTTACCAAAGGACAAGGAAAGAAATAACCTAGCATGATGTAAAACTTTTAGACAGTAATCATTATACTCCAGGCAAATATCAGAGACAATACTGTGTACTGTACCCCGATTCACAACAAACTGTGGAGAATTCTGAAAGAGATGGGAATACTAGACCACCTGACCTGCCTCTTGAGAAACCTGTATGCAGGTCAGGAGGCAACAGTTAGAACTGGACATGGAACAACAGACTGGTTCCAAATAGGAAAAGGAGTACATCAAGGCTGTATATTTTCACTCTGCTTATTTAACTTATATGCAGAGTACATCATGAGAGGTGCTGGGCTGGATGAAGCACAGGCTGGAATCAAGATTGCTGGGAGAAATATCAATAACCTCAGATATGCAGATGATACCACCCTTATGGCAGAAAGCGAAGAAGAACTAAAGAGCCTCTTGATGAAAGTGAAAGAGGAGAGTGAAAAAGCTGGCTTAAAGCTCAACATTCAGAAAACTAAGATCATGGCATTTTGGGGGGCTCCAAAATCATTGAAGATGGTGACTGCAGCCATGAAATTAAAAGACGCTTTCTCCCTGGAAGGAAGGTTATGACCAGCCTAGACAGCATATTAAAAAAGCAGAGACATTACTTTGCCAACAAAGGTCCATCTAGTCAAGGCTATGGTTTTTCCAGTAGTCATGTATGGATGTGAGAGCTGGACTATAAAGAAAGCTGACTGCCGAAGAATTGATGCTTTTGAACTGTGGTGTTGGAGAAGGCTCTTGAGAGTCCCTTGAACTGCAAGAAGATCCAACCAGTCCATCCTAAGGGAGATCAGTCCTGAGTGTTCATTGGAAGGACTGATGCTGAAGCTGAAACTCCAATACTTTGGCCACCTCATGCGAATAATTGACTCATTGGAAAAGACCCTGATTCTGGGAAGGACTGACAGCAGGAAGAGAAGGGGATGACAGAGGATGAGATGGTTGGATGGCATCACCGACTCAATGGAGATGAGTTTGGGTAAACTCTGGGAGTTGGTGATGGACAGGGAGGCCTGGCATGCTACAGTCCATGGGGTTCCAAAGAGTCAGACACAACTGAGCGACTGAACTGAACTGTACCCTTATTTATGACAGCAAAGTCCAGGACAGTGGGAAGAACCTAGACTTCTATACTTGAAATATTCTAATGAGATATCTCAACACACTGAACAGGTAAAATCAGAAACCGAGTGGAAAGACAGGATGAGGTCATCTCTACCATCGTGTCAGTAGAGGCTACATGGAGAGCCCCAACTCCCACCCAGCAGTAACAAAAAGCAGCCACTCCATTTGGTGTCAATTAAAGAGGCAGCACTTTCCTTACTCTGCTAGAGTAGTACCAAGAAAGTCAGTAAAAAATAGGTTTAAGATCCAGAATCTTATAACAACAAGAATGTCCAGGTTTCAACTGAAAATCAGTAGTCACAGCAAGAAAACAAGAACTCAGACCAATGAGAAATTATAGCAAATGCCAACACCAAGATGACAGAGATATTAGAATTATCTGACAAGGAATTTAAAACAGCATGACTTTTCAGTGCTTTAATGAGTCATTACAAAATGCTTGAAACAAAGAAAAATATAGAAAGTCTCAGAAATCATCTCAAAGAGACAGAAGAATAAACAACCAACAATATGAGAACTGATACAATAACCAAAATAAAAATCCCTGTGAATAGGCATCAACAGGAGAATGGAAGAGGAAAGTTTCAATGAACTGGAAGAAAGAATAACAGAAATTACCCAATTTTAACAGAAAGAAAATATTCCCAAAAAGAATGAACAGAACTTCAAGCACTACAGGATTATAATAATAATTTAAAAATCTAACATTCATTTTATTGATGTCCCAAATGGATAGGAAAAACAGATAAGGTTGCAAAAGCAGAAGAAATAATGGCTGAAAACTTCCTGAATTTGACTGGAAACATAACCTACAAGATTAAAGGGCTAAGCAAATCTCAAATAAGACAAATCCAAAGAAATCAAGTCAGCCCATCATATTCAAACTTCAGATAACCAAATGAACAGAAAAAAAGTCTTAAAGGGAGCCAGAGAAAAACAACTCCTTACCCAAAAGGGAAAAATAATTCAAACAACACTGGATTTATTATCAGAAGCCATTTATCATTTATCATCAGAAGGAAGTAGAACAACTTTTTTCAAGTGCTAAAAGAAAAGAACATTGAGAAGTCAGTTCAGTTTAGTTGCTCAGTTAAGAATTATATACCCAGTAAACACATCCTTCAGGAATAAAGGAAAAATCAAGACATTCTGAAATGAAGGAAAGCTAAGAGAAATGTCACCAGCAGACCTGCTGTGAAACAAGGGCTAAAGTGAAAATTTAGTCACTCAGTCGTGTCCAACTCTTTGCAACTTCATGGACTGCAGCCTACCAGGCTCCTCTGTCCATGGGATTTCCCAGGCAAGAGTAGAGTGGGTTGCCATTTCTTTCTTTCTAAACAAAAAGGCAACAATAAAAGAAGGGACTTCTGAAAATCAGAGAAAACAATATAGGAAAACAAAAAAGTAGATAAATATATTTATTTTGCTCCTGAGTTTTCTCAGTTATATTTGACAGTTAAAACAGAAATTATAATCCTGTCTGATATGGTTCTAAACATGTGGAAGAAATACTCAAGATGGTTATACTATAAATGGGTAGAGGACGAGGGATATAAAGGGAACTAAGGTTTCTTTTTTTTTTTTTTTAATTTATGGGGGCTCCAAAATCACTGCAAATGGTGACTGTAGCCATGAAATTAAAGGATGCTTGCTCCTTGGAAGAAATGTTATGACCAACCTAGACAGCATATTAAAAAGCAGAGACATTACTTTGCAACAAAAATCTGTCTAGTCAAAGCTATGGTTTTTCCAATAGTCATGTATGGATGTGAGAGTTGGGACTACAAAAAAAAGCTGAGCACCGAAGAATTGATGCTTTTGAACTGTGGTGTTGGAGAAGACTCTTAAGAGTGCCTTGGACTGCAAGGAGATCCAACCAGTCCATCCTAAAGGAAATCAGTCCTGAATATTCACTGGAAGGACAGATGCTGAAGCTGAAGCTCCAATACTTTGGCCACCTGATGTGAAGAACTGACTCACTGGAAAAGACCCTGATGCTGGGAAGGACTGAAGGCGGGAGGAGAAGGGGATGACAGAGTATGAGATGGTTGGATGCATCTCCAACTCAATCAACATGAGTTTGAGTAAACTCCGGGAGTTGGTGATGAACAGGTAGGCCTGGCGTGCTGCAGTCCATGGGGTTGCAAACAGTCAGACACGACTGAGCGACTGAACAGAACTGAAGGTTTCTATACTTCACTCAAAATGGTTACAGGATACTAACAGATCATGATAAGCTATCAGTGTATACCTAAAAATTAAACAGAGAATACTAAAAAATATTACAGACATAATGGAAGTCTACAAAAGGCCCAAATAACTCACAGGAAGACAGAGAAAAGAAAGAGCAGAAAGAAACAAAGAAAAAAGACAGAAAACACAACAATAATGCCAAACTTAATCCCTAATTTATCAATAATTACATTAAATATAAACGGTCTAATGAAAGACAAAGTGGCTTTAAAAAACAACTTATGGTGAGTAAAAGAAATTCACTTCAGGACTTCCCTGGTGGTCCAGTGGTTAAGAACTCACCCGCCAAAGCAGGGAACACAGGTTGGATCCATGCTCCAGAAAGAGTCCACGTGCTGTGGGACAGATAAGCCCACACAGAACAGCAACTGAGTGCACACTCTAGAGCCCTCAAATCACAGCTACTGAGCCCGCATGCCGCAACGGCTGAATCCTGCCCTAGAGTCTGTGCTCCCACCACAGTGACAAGACCATGCACCACAAATACAGAGTAGCCCCTGCATACTGCAACTAGAGAAAAGCCCACAGTCAGCAATGAAGACCTAGTGCAGCCAAAAATAAATTAACTAAGATTTAAAAAATAAAGAACCTCACTTCACATTTAACAATATAGGCAGACTAGAAATAAAAGGAAGGGAAAGATATGTCAAGAAAATATTAAAGGAAAGCAGGTATGCCTCTATAAATATCACATAAAGTAAACTCAGAAGCAAAGAAAGTTACCAGAGATACAGAGATATTAGAGGGTGATAAAAGGGTCATCTAATAAGACAGAGCAATTCTAAATGTGTGTGCACCAAACAACAGAGCTGCAAATATATATGAAGCAAAAACTGAAAGCCCTGAAAGGAGTAAAACACAAATCCGTAACTAAGTATAAGACATCAACAATTCTTTTCAACAAATGACAGAAAATATTAGAAAACAAACAAGGATGTACTAAACAACACAAGCAACCAGTAGAACTTAACAGACATTTATAGAACACTTCACCTAACAGAATACCCATACTTCTTAAGTGTCGATGAACTGATGAATCGATGAATTGGACCAGTTGTTGTTGTTTACTTGCTGAGCCATGTCCAACTCTTTGTGACCCCCATGAACTACAGCAAGCCAGGCTTCCCTGTCCTTCACTATCCCCTAGAGTTGGCTCAAACTCAAGTCCATTGATTCAGTGATGCCATCCAACCATCTCATCCTCTGGGGCCTTCTTGTCCTCCTGTCCTCAATTTTTCCCAGCATCAGGGTCTTTTCCAATGAGTCAGCTCTTCACACCAGGTGGCCGGAGTATTTGCGCTTCAGCTTCAGCATCATCAGTCCTTTCAGTGAATTTTCAGGACTGATTTCCTTTAGGATTGACTGGTTTGATCTCCTTGCTGCCCAAGGGACTCTCAAGAGTCTCCTACAGCACAGTTCAAAAGCATCAGTTCTTTGACATTCAGCCCTCTTTATGGTCCAATTCTCCCATCTGTACATGATTACTGGAAAAATCACAGCTTTGACTATAAGGACCTTTTTCAGCAAAATGATGTCTCTGCTTTTTAATATGCTGTCTAGGTTTGTCATAGCTTTTCTTCCAAGAAGCAAGCATTTTTTAATTTCATGGCTGCAGTAACCGTCTGCAGTGATTTTGGAGCCCAAAAAAATAGTCTGTCACTGTTTCCATTTTATCCCCATCTATTTGCCATGAAGTGATGGGACTGGATGTCATGATCTTAATTTTTTTAATGTTGAATTTTAAGCCAGCTTTTCACTCTCCTCTTTCACCTTCATCAAGAGTCTCTTAAATTCCTCTTTACTTTTTGCCATTAGAGTGGTATCATGCATATCTGAGGTTATTGATATTTCTCCCAGTTTTAAGTTTAAAAGAATCAAAATCACACAAAATGTGTTCTGTGATTAAAATGTAAAACCAAATAACAAAATTATATCAAGAAAACCTCCAAACATTTGGAAACTAAACAATACTTCTAGATAATCCATCAATCAGAAAGATATATCAAGAGAAATCAAAACATGAGCTTAATGAAAGCTAAAATAAAACATATCAAAATTGTGGTGTACCCTAAAGCAATGTTGAGATGGATTTTTATAACAATAACTGCATACATCAGAAAAGAGGAAAAGCCTTGAATAAGCTCCCACATTTAAGATTCTTAAAAACTGGGCAGCACAAAATAAACTCAAAGCAAGCAGAAGAGAAGGAAGGACATAATAAAGATGAGAGAATAAATCAATGACAATGAACTCAGAAAAATAATAGAGAAAATAAATGAAACAAAGAACTAGTTCTGCAAACAGGTCAATAAAATTAACGGACCTCTAGCAAGACTGATGGGTACCCTGGTGGCTCAAGACGGGAAAGAATCCGCCTACAGTGCAGGAAACCTGAGTTCAATCCCTGGGTCGGGAAGATCCCCCGGAGGAGGGCACGGCAACCCACTCCAGTATTCTTGCATGGAGAATGCCACGGACAGAGGAGCCTGGCGGGCTACAGTCCATGGGGTTGCAAAGACACAACTGAGCAACTAAAGACACAAACCACCAGAACCAGGAATGAAGCAGAGGATATTACCAAAGACCATTCAGACATCAAAATATAATTTGATCAAAATATAGAGTTTGTAGTATTCCCTAACTACAAACTCTACACACACAAATTTGACAACTTAGAATGAAATGGATCAATTCCTCAAAAGTTACAAATTACCACAACTCACTCACTGGCAATAATTTGAATATTGTTTAATAAGGAAACTAAATTATTAATTTAAATTTTAGGCTTTTTATTGAAGTACAGTTGATTTATAATGTTGTGTTAGTTCCTGGTTACAGCAAAGAGATCTATCTATATATATGTATATGAATCATATTTTTCAGATTCTTTTCAATTATAATTTATTATAAGACACTGAATATAGTGTCCTGTGCTATACCGTACTGAAACAGTAATTTTAAAAATTTCCAGACCCAGATGACTTCATTACAGAATTCCACCAAATGTTTAAGAAAAATGAGCATCAATTCTAAATAAGTTCTTTCAGAAAATAGGCTAGGAATAAAAAATTCCCAATTCATTGTATAAAACTAGTATTACTATTACCCTGATATCAAAACCACACAAAGTCTAAAAAAGAAAACTGTAGACTAACACTCCTCATAAATGTAGACATAAAGATCCTTCACAAATTATCAACAAACAGAATTCAGCAATATATCAAAAGAATTACACACCATAACCAAGTGATGCTTATTCCAGGGGTGCAAAGCTGACATATCTAACAAAATTTAATACTTACTCATAATAACAACTTTGATAAAAGAGAATAGAAAGGGATTTTCTCAATAAAAAGACACCACAATAAATCTAACACTAACATTGTACTTAAAGATGAAAAATCTAACGCTTCCCTCCTAAGGAGAAAAGAACAAGGCACAGATATCTGTTCTTATTCAACGTAGTTCCAGAAGTTCTAGCCAGTACAACAAAGCAGAAAAGGGGGAAAGGGAAAAGCCATATGAATTGGAGGCAAAAAACATAAATAAAACTGTCGCCACCTGCATATGAAATGACTAAGTAGAAAATCCCCCCCAAAAAAACTTTTTTTAACTCCTGGAACTAATAAGTGAGTTTAACTAGGCCACAGAATGCAAAATAAACTGAATGAAAAATGAAAATCACTTACTTTTCTATATCCTAGCAATAACATATACAAGCAATAAATTTGGCAATAAACACCAAGATTAAAAACTCAATACATGACGGATTCATGTTGACGTATGGCAAAACCAATACAATATTGTAAAGTAATAACCTCCAGTTAAAATAAATAAATTTATATTAAATAAAAAATAAAAACTCAATACATTTGTAATTTTTAAAATTGTAAATTTGAGTCAGTGAAAGTCATCAGTCGTGTCCAACTCTTTGCAACCCCATGGACTGTAGCCTGCCACGCTCCTCTGCCAGGCAAGAATACTGGAGTGGTTAGCCATCTCTTCTCCAGGAGATCTTCCCAATCCAGGGATCGAACCCAGGTCTCTCATACTACAGGCAGATTGTAAATACTTATGTATGATTCAAACAAAATATATACAGGACTTATATGCTAAAAATTATACAATGTTGATGAAATAACTCAAAGATTTAAATAAATGGAGGGACATACCATGTTCACGGAATGAAGAGTCAACACAGGAAAGATTTTTAACTCTCCCAAAGGTGACTTCAGAGAAGGCAGTGGCACCCCACTCCAGTACTCTTGCCTGGAAAGTCCCATGGACAGAGGAGCCTGGTAGGCTGCAGTCCATGGGATTGCAAAGAATCGGACATGACTGAGCGACTTCACTTTCACTTTTCACTTTCATGCACTGGAGAAGGAAATAGCAACCCACTCCAGTGTTCTTGCCTGGAGAATCCCAGGGACGGGNTTTTCACTTTCATGCACTGGAGAAGGAAATAGCAACCCACTCCAGTGTTCTTGCCTGGAGAATCCCAGGGACGGGGGAACCTGGTGGGCTGCTGTCTATGGGGTCGCACAGAGTCAGACACGACTGAAGTGACTTAGCAGCAGTAGCAGCAGCAAAGGTGACTTACAGGTTTATCACAATTCTTATCAAAATCCTAGCAAGAGTTATGTGTTGGGTGGCCAAAAAGTTCATTCGTGGTTTTTTTTTTTTTTGGTAACACTGTATGGAAAAACCTGAACCAATGTCTTAGCCAACCCAATAGATACAGAAAATGTTATTCTACAATTCATATGGAAAGGTAAAGGAACTAGAATAGCTAAAACAATTCTGAAAAAAAAACAAAAAGCAAAGTTGGAAGAACCAGACTACCAGGTTTAAAGACACGTTCTATCGCTATAGTAATCAACACTGTGTGGTATCAGCAGAGGAAGAGACACATAGATCAGTGGAACAGAATAGAGAAACAGACTATACAGTATGTTTTTGGACCAAGGTGCAAAAAGCAGTTCAATAAAGGAAAGGCTGCCTTTTCAACAAGTACTGCTACAGCAATTTGGACATCCATAGGCAAACAAAAACAAAAAGAATCCACAAAACCTTGATCTAAAATGGACATCTTATTCAAAAACTCAAAATGGATCATAGACTTAAATGTAAAACTAAAACCTGTAACACCTTTAAGAAAAAAATATAGGAAAAAGTCTTTAGGATCTCAGGTTAAGCAAAGAGTTCTAAAAAGCACCAAAAGCATCATCTATAAAAGGAAAATTTCATAAACCTGACTTCATCAAAATTCTTAAATTTCGATCCACAAAAGACTATGTAAGAGGATGAAAAGACAAGCTACAGAACTATGGGAAAGTGTGAACGACTGCTCTGACAAAAGACCAGTACACAGAATACATTAAGAACTCTCAAAACTCAATAGCCAAAAAAAAAAAAAAAAACAATTAAAGAATAAAAGAAGTCTCTTCAGCAAATAGTATTGGAACAACTGGATATAAACATGCAAAAGCAAACAAATGTAGACACAGACTTTTTACTCTTCACATACATTAACCGAAAACGAAGCACAGGCCTAAATGTAAAATGCAAAACTATAAAACTCCTAAAAGACAACAAAGGAAAAAACCTTGGGTATGGTGATGCCTTTTTAAATATAACACCAAAGACATGATCCATGAAATAAATAACTAATAACCTTGATTTATTTAAAAACTTCTGCCCTATGAAAGAAAATACAGAGAGAATTAGAAAACAAGCCACAGACTGGAAGAAAACATTTGAAAAACGCACACACGGAACGGCCCAAATCTGGAACACTGACACCAGCAAAGCTGAACAGGGTGTGCAGCAACAGCAACTCTCATACATTTCCGGTGGAAATGAAAATAACACAGTCACTTTGGAAGACAGACTCTTACCATACAATCCAGCAGTCACACTTCTTGGTATTTATTTACACAAAGGAGTTGAAAACACATTCACGTGAAAACCTGCACACAGATGTTCACGGCGGCTTTCTCCATAACTGCCAAAAATTAGAAGCAACCGAGATGTCCTTTAGTAGATGAATGAACAAACTGTAGTCAACAAGACCCCAGATAGCCGAAACAATCTTGAGAAAGAAGAACAAAGCTGGCGGTACCATGCTTCCTGGCTTCAAACTGTACTTCATTCTTAGTGATGATTCTTTCAGATTTGATGTCAAAAGCAAAAATAAGAAGGTGGGAACACATCAAACTAAAAAGCTTATGCAGAGGAAAGGGCACCATTAACAAATTGAAAAGTAACCTTCCCAGTGGGAGCAAATACCTACAAATCATATAACTGATTATGGGTTAATATCCAAAATATATAATGAACTCACTAAATTCAATACCCAAAGTAATCTGGTTTAAAAATGGGCAAACAATCTGAATAGACCTTTCTCCAGAGAAGACATACAGATGGTCAACAAACACATGAAAAGGAGCTCAACATCACTAATCATCAGGGAAATGCAAATGAGAATAAAAATGAGATACCACCTCACACCTGCTAGAACAGCTGTTATTAAAAAACACCCAAGAAATAACAACAAATAAGCGCTGGTGAGGCTGTGGAGAAAAGGGAACCACTGTGTGCTGTTGGTGGGGATGCAAATTGGTGCAGCTGCTATGGAAAACAGTATGAACGTCTCTCAAAAAATTAAACACACAACTACACATGATCCGTCAACTCCAGCTCTGGGTGTGTATTTGAAGAAAATGAAAATGTTGATTTGGAAAGACATACACTCCCTCCTGTTCACTGCCGCATTACTTACAATCGCCAAGACACTGAAATAATCTAAGTGTCCACCAGCAGATGAATCAATAAAGAAAATGTGCTATATGTGCGGAATATTATTCAGTCATCAAAAAGAATGAAAGCTTGCCATTTGTGACAGCATGGATGGACCTTGAGGGCACTCCAGTTAAGTGATATAAATCAAACAGAAGAAGAAGACAAATACCATATATTCTCACTCACACATGGATTAAAAAAAAAAAAAAAACACCTGAAAACTCACAGCTGGGGAAACAGACTGGTGGTTGCCAGAAGCATGGTGGTGAGAGAATGGGGCAAAATGAGTGAGGATGATCAAAATGGCCAAATTTCAGTCATAAAATAAACTACCATTAGGGATGCACGAGTGCCAAGTTGTTTCAGTCATATCCAACTCTGCGACCCTATAGACCATAGCCCGCCAGGCTCCTGTGTCCACGGAATTCTCCAGGCAAGAATACTGGCGGGGGTTGCCATGCCCTCCTCCAGGGGATCTTCCCAACCCAGAGATCAAACCCACGTCTTCTATGTCTCCTGCATTGGCAGGTGGGTTCTTTACCATTAGCACCACCTGATAGTTGGGAATAGTTGCCTCAGTTATTGTAACTATAATAACAGTCAATAATACTCTACTGTATATTTTCAAGTTGCTACCAGAGTACATCTTAAATTAAAAGTTCTCAGCATAGGAAAAAAATCTGTAACTATGTATGGTGATGGATGTTAACTAGACTTACTGTGATGATCATTTCACTGTATACACAAATATTGAATCACTATGCAAAGAATTGATGCTTTTGAACTGTGGTGTTGGAGAAAACTCTTGAGAGTCCCTTGGACTGCAAGGAGATCCAACCAATCCATTCTGAAGGAGATCAACCCTGGGTGTTCCTTGGAAGGGATGATGCTAAAGCTGAAACTCCAGTACTTTGGCTACCTCATGCGAAGAGTTGATTCACTGGAAAAAACTGTGATGCTAGGAGGGATTAGGGACAGGAGGAAAAGGGGACGACAGAGGATGAGATGGCTGGATGGCATCACCGACTCGATGGATGTGAGTCTGAGTGGACTCCGGGAGTTGGTGATGGACAGGGAGGCCTGGTGTGCTGCGGTTCATGGGGTCGCAAAGAGACGGACACGACTGAGCGACTGAACTGAACTGATGCTGTATCCCTGAAACAAATGTCAATTATACCTCAATTTACTTTTGTAAAATAATAATTTTTTAAAAAACTGTGGTACATCCAGGTGATGGAATATTTTTCAGCACTAAAAAGAAATGAGCTACAAAGCCATGAAAAGACGTGGAGAAACACACATTAATAAGTGAAAGAAGCCAGTCTGAAAAGACGATATACTGTATGATTCCAACTATATGACATTCTGGAGAAAATAAAACAATAGAGACAATGAAAAAAGTCAGTGGTTTCCGAAGGGCGGGGTGAAACAGCACAACAGCACACAGGGTATTTTTAAGAGCAGTGGAAACACTCTGTATGATACTATAAATGATGCACGTATGTCACTATTGTCCATATTCATAGAATGTACAATACCTAGAGTGAAGCCTAAGGTAAACTGTGGACTTTAGATGATAATGATGTGTCCGTATGGGTTTATCCTGGGTTTAAAAAAAATGTACAATTCTGATAAATAATAATAGACAAGGCTATGCACATGTGGGGGCAAAATACACAGGAAAGCTCCCTACCTGCCTCTTGATTTTGCTGTAAACCTAAAACTGCCCTCAAAAAAGTCTTAAAAATTAAAGACACTTCATCAAAGAGGATCTACAAATGGTGAATAAGCACACCAAAGTTAACTATCAGGTAAATACAAATTAAAATCAAAATGAGTGATCAGTACACATCTATCAGATCACTAAAATAAAAACATCAGCACCACCAAACAGTGACAGGAAACGTGGTGGAGAAACTGGATCACTCATACACTGCTGGCAGGAATGGAAAATGGCACGGTCACCACAGAAAACAGTTCAGCAGTTTCTCGAAAAACTAAATGCGCAACCTCCACATAACCAAGCACTTGTGCTTGTGGGCATTTATTCCAGAAAAATGAAGGCTTTTGTTCACACGGTAAATCATACACAAAGGTTTACAGCAGGCTGATTTATAATAACTAAAAACTAGAAACAACCCAGGTGTCCTTCAGGGGGTGAACGGGTAAACAAACTGCGGTACATGTACAGCATGGAACACTACTTAGCCATCAAAAGGAACGAGCTATCGGTATACCCAACAAACAGAATGAATCGCCAGAGTTATTACACGGAGTGAAAAAAGCCAACCCCCAAAGGTTACATAACATATGATCTATTTATATAACATCCTGGAAGTGACAAAATTAAAGAAACAGAAAACAGATTAGTAATTGGCAAGGATTAATTAGAGCTGGTTGCAGAAGGGAAAGTGAGTATGGCTATAAAGAGGCAACATGAGGTATCCTTGCAATGCTGAAACTGTTCCTGAACCTATATGTATCAATGACAATTTCCTGGTTGTGATATCATACTACAGTTCTGTGAAAGGCTACCACTGGGAAACTGGATACAGAATATGTGGGATCTCTGTATTATTTCTCACAACTGTATGTGAACCTACAAATTATCTCAAAATTAAAAGTTTAATTTAAAAAAGATGAAGAAAGTATACCTGAAATTGATTCAGATCAGAAATAAATGAACCCAACTGATAACGTGACCACACAGAAAAAAATTAACTCAAGAAACTTTTGAACAGAGTGTTCTGACTACATACATCCTTCCCAGGATATATTCTATCTTGAACTTTAAGTCATCAATTTGTCGTTGGTAATGAAACCAATATAATAATTCCTAAACTGTTTTATGGGTAGCTGAAAATAGAATAAATGAGTAAATATTATGATATTATGGAAACCAGGGTTTTTACCCACAGAAAAGGCAGGCACAACTATGGAATGGGGAAAGATGAACGAGACACACACTTTATCCACTGAAAGTAATGTGTAGTAGCATCCCAGCAGAAATAAGTGCATTAAAAACCCAGATAATGGTTTCCATACTATTCTTCACTGAAAGGAACATAGGTTTCTTGGGAAAATGACTCATTTCTGACCTGGGGTGAGGAAATTGCTAGGTAAGTCTGGAATATCTTGTTTCAGAAAGCAGTAAAGGAAAATGATAGGGACATGTCAAAAGGTCACAAAGCCATCTTGAAGAAGCTCTCATTGCCCAAATGTAGGACAATTTGAGCATCAAAAAAAAAATATGATGCTTGATTATAGCATATTAAAAAGAATCAAGTTGTCTATCATGTTACCTAAAAAAGAAGAGATACAAAGAAAAGAAACCTCTTCAAATGCCATCAAATGTTAGGAATGACAGAATTAGAATATCACTATCAACACAATGTAATAAGTGATTCACACAGACTCTCCAGTCATTACTAAAATCAATGGGTTAAAGTTCATTGGGGAACCGGATATTCACCCCAAGTATCACTCCACAGTTACTCATTCTTACTAAGTGATTAAAATAACTACAAAAAATGTAACAAAAGAGAGACAATATGTCTATACTGACAGATGTGGCAGTCATCACCCTACATAAAGAGAACACAGGGACCTGTGTCTCCTCCTATAATGCTATGCAAGGGATACAACAGCACAAATTTAATAACTGGGCAGAAATGTTCAACCTGAATCTAACAAGGCAAATGTAAAACATGGGATATACTACAGACAGTTAATATGGACTCTTCAAAAACTTCAATACCACCCAAAAAAGTATGATTATTCTAGACTGTTTAAAGGGGAGCCTAAAGTGATACAATAATGAAGTGTGATCCATGAATGTTTTTATTCCACCAATTTTATTTACTTCACTTGTTAAACCATTTTACTGAGGTATGACTGACACAGAGAAAGCTGTACAGATTTAATACATAAAATGTGATGAGTACAGAGGTAAGTATACACCTGTGAAACCATCACCACAGTCTATGCCATTAAAATATCCGTGTGATATATGAATCTTGATTGGCTCTTGAATTGAAAAGTCAGGTATAAAATTAATTTTTTGACAATTAAGGAAACTGTATGTTAGACAGTGTTGCTGAATTAGCGTTACTATCTTAGGTGTGATTAGTATTGTGGTTTCATAGGAAAATGAGAGGTATGCTGAAATATTTAGGTGAAATGTCATGTCAGCAACTTACTTTTAAATGACTTAAGAAAAAAAGCACATGTATGTGCATGTGTGTGTGTGTGCAGACAGAAGGAAAAAACAAATGAGTCTAACAGACACAAAATACCACAATTATTACACAAAACACAAAACTCTTAGTGTTTTCATTTCACTAAAGGTCTGTTTAAATGAGATACAAAGGAAGAAATAACATTCTATATCACACCAAGAATCAGTAAGCACTAAGGAGGTTAAAAAATTTGTCCTGAACAGACTTTTTCAGGGCATTGTGCAGATAGAGCTGGAGAGATTTATTGTAGCTGCTGACCACTTCAGACATTGCACATTTTTGGTAGTGTGCTTACAGAATACTGCTAAATATCAGAGTATTGAAGAACAAACCAACAATAAGAACAAAGGAAACACAAAACAAAAATTCTATGAATTTTAGTAAAGCAACTTGCAAAAACAATTAAATCTACTTTGTCCACCATTCTAGCAGCCAGGACTCCTCCTAAAAAGCATAGCTTTATACACTTTGCAACCACTCCAAAAACCTTCACATTGCATATAACTAGCACTTTGCCATTTTTCTACACAAAATCAATATTCCAAATGATAGCTAAGTATTGTTACAGGATAGCAATCATTAAAGTTAGTATGTGTAGCTTCACTTTAACAGCTTTACACTATTCTGATTCTTTGAAATGTATTAACCCATGTTTGATATAATACTTCTGTATTAACCAGAATTATCCATTGCTTAACAATGGTAGAAAATAGGATAGAGCAAGGGAGTGGAAGAGCACAAAATAAAATTCCAAGATAAAAAGTAGATAATTATCACAAAGTAGCTATTATGAAATAGACCTTTCCACAATGAGGTCAACTGAAAAACTTGATTTCTAAAGATCCCAAACTCCATTAAATGCTTTTTAAAAGCATAGTCATAAAGTTTGCAACCACTCCCTTCTCTTAAAATAAGAAATCATTCTTATTTTTACTTATTTATTTAAATCCTCCTTGTTCCAAAGAGAATCTGAAATAGCCGAAATCCTCCTCACTGTACCTTGAGCAGAACCAAGAAACCCAGAGCCTGGTTACCAGCTGCTCTGTGAGATTCTAATACACTGACCACATGTGGCCAGGGCTACTTCGTGGGACCTCCAGCAAGTTTTCACCTAAAAAATGAGGATAATAACAGTACGTACTTCACAAGGCTGTTGTGAAGTGTAAATGAGCTAACACATGCATAAAGTTACAATTGTGCCTGCGTATAAACAACAAGTGTGCTGCCATCTATTATCGAAACACTACTTAGATGGAAAAACACGAGCTTTCTCTATCTCTGGATAAAAGATTTGAGGAAACTCAGTAACCGAGTTCACCTCTGCACTGGCTAACACCTAAATCCTCTTCCTTTAACTACCAGACATGGAAAGAGGCCTCATTAGAAGAAAAAAGCTTCAGCTGACTCCTCCATCTAATCAAACTACCACTCCCTTTTTTGCCAGTTTTCACTGTCAGACATCTCAAATATATTTTCTGTAGCTTCTGTTGCTGATCTGCCTGAGCTGTCCTTTAGGAAAACCAGCTGGCATTACCCCGGGGAAGTAAGAACTTGATTTGGGGGGTTGAGTAGAAGCAGGA
The DNA here is from genome assembly GCA_006410935.1 of Redunca redunca. NCBI lineage: Eukaryota > Metazoa > Chordata > Mammalia > Artiodactyla > Bovidae > Redunca > Redunca redunca. The sequence goes on along the minus strand of SJYQ01006033.1, from coordinate 194,147 downwards.
AAATAGAACAAATAGAGGAATGCAAAAACCATAATGCTAATACACTAGCTAGTGGACAGAACTATACTTGCCCCAAGGTCCTGACAGTTAAATCCTCTAATCAGCTTTCTTTCCCTATAGGACATACAAAAATAGGAGGCCAAATTATAACCAAACACTTGCTGAGATAGTCCAGTCACAGGACCAGACATTTAAGCCTCTAGGCAGTGCCACCTTTTCTGAAGAGTGCTGGGAAAAAACACTTCCAAATTCGGCCTCTCCTACTCCCATTTGTCTGCTTTAACAGTCTTTCTTTAGATATGTTAATATCATCTATTAGACTACATCAAGTCCCACTCTTCCTGCTTTCAGCCTGAAAGAGACATCTTTTAAGATGTCTTCTGTAGGAAGCTGAGCTCACCTATTGTATGATTTTATTAAGCCAATAAAGCTGAATTCTGCTGGTGGTACAGGACCCCACCTCTACCTATCCATCCCCCCCCTCACCCCCAGCACCCTCTCATCACTTTCTCTTTGATAGTTCTTAACTTGGATTTCACTCCCCACCATATTCAGGGATCTCTTTACAGTTCCCATTCTTCTGTACTTCACTATGGCAATTGATACAATTTGCCACCTATTTCTTAAAAACTCTCCCCATCACTGATTTTAACAAAGCCAAAAAACTGTTGATTTTGCTCATTAACTTTAAATTGCTCTAGAGTACCTGTAGTGGTTAAGACTCCAGGTCCAAGAATCAGACAGACAAGACTTCAAATCCAGGTTCTACTCTTACCAGCTACATGCCCACGGGAAAGTTACTTGACTTCTCCTCCACCACAGAATGGACATAATAACATAATTGATTATTGAATGCTTAGCATAATCAGCTTACTCTGGCACAAAGTAACCACTCAATAAATATTAACTACTATCTTTGTTTCCTAATTCTCTTATCCTGGTATTTTATTCCCTTTCTACCTTGAAGAATTCATGATCGCAAATAGCTATGCTATAATTAAGTATACTCCTTAAGTTATTGTTGCAAAACTAAACCTCTTCTTCAGTAATAAAAAAAAAAAAATCACTATTTCTAGTTTCACCAGTATCTAAGAAATAACCTGCTGAAACGGATTTCATCTTCATATTCTTTCTTAAAGCATTCCTTTCCCTTGGCCTCTGTAATACCATGCTTTCCAGATTTTTTCTTCTTTGGCCATCTCTTCTTAGACTCAATTGCCAGCTCATCCTCCTGTAACCAGCCTCTAAATGTTAAGTGTTCTAAAGGGAAAGCCTAAAGGGTTTCTTCATTTCTCATACCATAACCTCTCCATTGGCAATCTCATGCTTCATCATGGCTACAACTGCAATCTATAAAGAAGTTAATGACTTCCACATTATCTCCAGTGCAGACTTCTCCAAGTTCTATATCCTCTATATCCAAATGCCTATTGACATCACCATGCAATGACAAGGCAACATAAACTCAATAGATACAAAATTGGATTCATGGTCTTTGTGGACTCATGATTCCATGATCATCCAAACCTAGTTCTTCTCCAGTATTTGGCTGTTAGTGAATGAACAGCATCACCATCCATCCAAGCTGCATAAGGCAAAATTCTAGAGTCCATCCTTTATAACTATCCTCTTCCTCCCCCTCCAAATCTAATCTGTTCTAATTTCCATTAAATAGACATTGTTGCATGAATTTCAACCTATTTTTTATATTAATATGAAAACATTCTCCCACGCCGATTTCATTCCCCCAATACTCATTTCACCATTATAATGCCAAGGTCTCTAGCAACTGGAACTTCCCCACTGTCCAGTTCATCCCTCCCTAACACCTCAACAATCAAATTTTTTATTTCTTCTAACATTCTATCTACTCCAGTCACAAAAAAAGCTACTTTACAATATCTACATATGATTTATTGTTTACCATCCCTCTTCCCTAGCCAAGCCACATCTTTTCCTCTCTCAAAACTCTTCTTGGAATCCTTCATTTGTTAAATCAACCCAATACCACTCCTTAAAAAAAAAAAATAAAGGTTCAGATTCAGGGCCATAGTTCAATCAGCCCAATAATCTATCTCTGACAGAGACATCAATAGAACATATCCAGTTTTCATCACAGACATAGTCCTCAAAATCAATTACCCAAATATACTATTTCCTTTACATCAAGCACTGCATCTGTCAACACATACAGTTTGTGTCTTTCAGGAACAGGTATGTACTTGCAGCCTTTTCTCCTTCATAACGTTATAAATTTCACAAATTTAACATCAACCATATAAAACTGAATTTCCTTTATTTGTTCTGAATTTCCTCTCTCAAGCATCTCAAGGTAGTCTTCCTGGTTTAATATTTACCAATTTGGTGAACAAGTTGATCGTTTTTCATTCATATCATTTGTGATTTTAAAGGAATGCAAAAATAAATATAGGATGAATCACACCCTTACACTCATGATCCAGCTATATTCATATCTGTAATCCTAGTTTCCATAATAATGTCTCATAAAGAGAAGGTGCTCAATGCATGTTCACCAAAATTACAAGAATTTTATTTAGGACTGATGTTGTGTTCATGCATTCCAAAAGAAGTAGAACTTCTCAAATATGTTAACTCTGCTTCTCTTAAAGAAAAATAATCTTGGGGCTTAAAAAAAGGTAGAAAGAATTGATGCCTCATACAGGTGATGAGACTAAACAGGGCAGCTGGCTGCTCTAAATGAACTGAAGCTATTCTTGGATGTGATCACCAAACCACCAGCAGCAGAGGAAGCATGGAATCCCAGAAGGCTGCCAAAAACTGAAAAGAGCAAATAAATTCAGGCTTGACTTAAAAAAAAAAAAAAAAACAGAACTGCGAACGGTCTAGTATACTCAACGTCAGTCCTTTCTAAATTCAGATTATTTAAAAAGTAACTACTAATCCCTTAAAAAAGAAAATGTTAAGCATTTGTGGAATCAACCTGCATTGCTACTGCTAAGTCGCTTCAGTCGTGTCCAACTCTGTGCGGGCCCAGAGATGGCAGCCCACCAGGCTCCCCCGTCCCTGGGATTCTCCAGGCAAGAACACTGGAGTGGGTTGCCACTTCCTTCTCCAATGCATGAAAGTGAAAGCGAAGATGCTCAGTCGTGTCCGACTCTTAGCAACCCCATGGACTGCAGCCTACCAGGCTTCTCCGTCCATGGGATTTTCCAGGCAAGAGTGCTGGATTACACTCAACTAATTTCCTTTTTTTTTTTTTTTTACAAGAGTATGTTTACAGATAGACATCATATATCAAAAAGACATAAAAGTAGTATGTTGGGAGAATTTCAACAAAGTATCTGATCGGGTTCTCACTAAAGCAATACAGACAAGATAAACAAAAGGTGGATAAAGGTATAACAAGGTGTGTGTGTGTGTGTGCTCAGTCACTCTGTCATGTCCAACTCTTTGTGACCCCACAGGGACTGTAGCCCACCAGACTCCTCTGTCCATGGAATTTTCCAGGCAGGAATACTGGAGTGGGTTGCCATTTCCTACACCAAATGATCTTCCAGACCACCCAGGGGTCAAACTCACATTTCTTGGTCTCCTGCACTGGCAGGCAGATTATAGCTCAAGCCCCTGGGAAACCCAATTAGGTAGTGAGGTAATTGTTAAAATGATCATAGCAACAGAGTGCTCATTAATGAACTGTTACGAACCTGAAAGCCAGTTCAGGGCTTTCATCTGTGGTCTTCTCCTGTTTAACAATTTTATCAATAAGGAAAGAGGAAAATATATGGAAGGGATCGATCTTAGTGATCTGTGAGTAGCCATATCCAAATATATATGTAACTATGAGATAGGCAAGCGCTCTAACTTATGCCACAAATGTAACACACACACACAAACAAAAAAGAGGCTTAATGGCTCAGTGCACAGCAAGCTTAGTTCAATCTGACAACAAGCTCAATATGATGTGGAAGAAAGAAAAGCTAATGTGATGCTAGCTGCAGTAGCAGTATATCAAACACAGGCGATATCAGTCCTGCTTAATTTTGGACAGATCTTACCACAACTGGGATATGGTGTACCCTTCTAGGGCTCACTATCTTCATAGAATCATAACCATATCAGCATATGTTCAGAGTAGAAAAACCAGGATGCTTAGGGGCCTGAACACCATTAAAGGAAAGGCAGAAAAGAATGGTGGTGATTGTCACTCAGTCATGTCCGAGTCTTGCTGCCCCATGGACTGCAGCCCAACAGGCTCCTCTGTCTATGGGATTTCTCAGGCAAGAATACGGGAATGGGCAGCCATTTCCTTCTCCAGGGGATCTTCCTGACCCAGGGATCAGACCCTGGGATGGAATCCGTGTCTCCTGCACCATCAGGGGGATTCTTTACCACTGAGCCACCTGGGAAGCCCATAGAAAGGAATGGAGATTTATAAATAGGACAAGACAATGCTTGAGAGGAAAACAATGGCTACCTTCATTCAGTCATTCAACAAATGTGAATTACAAATCTATTTCAGGCCAGATGCTGTGATTAGAGATAGGGTAAAAAAAAAAAGCCTACATCATGTGTATATCTGAAGAGTTGAAACAGACAGGATCTAAAAAAGGTTAAGATTGTTATATATGATTTCATAAGTTAGAAATAGGAGGTGTAGGAAGAAATTCCAATGTAACTGACTTTAGCTCCATATAAGGAAGAGCAGTTTTAAGAGTCAAAGCTGTCTAATGAAGGAAGAGAATGCCTGAGAAGACTGCAAGGTTCCCATCAGCAATGGTGTACCCAAAGGGGAGACTGCCGAAATAAAACAGGCACTGAACTGGACCATCTTTAATGTTCCTCACAATTCACACTCTGACTCTTTCTATACTCCCACAGGACATGGACTCACCGGAGTCACCCTACTTGTGTACTCTAGCATCACAGGTTTCCCACGGTTGTTACTTTCAACTCTTTACCCTGTCCCCACAGAAGCAACGCCATACAATCAGGAATGGAGCTGAGAGCAACAGGAATAATGAGATATAGGACAAAACAGACACAACAATACACAGAATGCAAAAAATCAATACTGTTCAATGTGTCTTGCATTTGTAAAGGAAATGTAAGAATTCTTTATCCCTGAAATCATCAATTTAAAATATTTTATTATGTTCAATTAATATAAACAAGGATCTGTTACGTACTGCATCTCTTGTTGGGAGCCATTTTTTCTAACCAACGAAGAAAAAATAATTTTAAGATCACTTTGAGAATCTGCATCCTAAATAAGCACTCCAAACCCTCTATTATAAGGTTATGTGGAAACTAAGTTTAGAATACATTTCTAAAAAGAAATAATTCATCAGATATAGCAGGGCAAATACCATAAACTAATAAAATAGTGAAATTCTGATTAAATGGCAACTTAAATATTTTAAAAATCACAGGCAGGACAGACCTAAGAGAAAAGATCTAGACCATTTAGTTCTACAAATTACTTTAGATCACTGAAGCTTACTTTCATTTATTTTTGCAATTTTAAGACAGTCTCCATAATGCACTGGCTTTATATGCTGGAACTGGGTATTCAAGGAGTTCACCCTTCCAAAGTGTTAATACTAACTTCTTGGAAGCAGTCCCTCACTCTTCAGCGCTTTCTCAATCTGGATACAAGAAATGGGCTACGATTCCAAATCCAAGGGTTCTCTTTCTTCTAAATAGCAGCCCGTTAAGACAAAAGTGAAAAAAGAAAGCGGTGCACCTTTTAACCACCAGCCCTGAAAAAAAGACTTCCCCTCCGGCTGTCGTCAACTCTGAAGGCTGTCTACCCTTTCTCCACACGCGCCTGGTCTTGTCGGTTGAAAAAGAAAACAGAGGGGGAAAATACACCCCAGTTTTCCTGGGATGGGGAGACCCCTTTTGTAGAAGTGGCTAAAAAGGCAGGTTCCCCACAGATTTCATCTCGTTGCCAAGGCAGCGCCGACCCGACTGGTCCGGCGCGAGGACAGTTCCCGCCGCCGGGACCCCACGGCGGCCCCGGCCTGCGGCGGGGCAGCCCCGGCCCAGCCAGGCGCCCCCCAGGCCGCAGTCCCTGCTACGACCCCGGACGGCCCCGCGGGAGCCCTCGGGACGGCGGAGAAAGGCGAGGAGCCGTGGCTCGACTTACAGTGACACCACCCGAGGTGACAGCACCAGTGCAGCTTGAAGCACTTGCCGTGGCTGTGCGTGGCACAGATGGAGAGCCCGTCGCACGGCTGGAAGTCGGGTCTGCGGGCGGCACAGCTCCGCGCCAGGGCCTGAGCCTCGTCCACTTTCTCGCTCTTCCAGCCGCGCTCGGGCGCCGGCGCCGCGGCCGCACTCATTTCCTCTCCCTCCGCGGAGCCGAGACCCGGGGCTCGGCAGGAGCGGCGTCTGGGCGGGCAGGAAGCCGAGGCGGGCGCGGCGCGGGCCGGGAGTCAGGTCAGCGCTTGGAGGTAGCGGTGGCAGAGCTGGCGGCGGCGGGAGCGCAGCGGTCCCTAGGCTCGCAGAGGAGCCGCCCCGGGCGCTGCGACCGGGGGCTGGGCCTGCCGCCGCCTTCCCTCCCTCCGCCGTGGCGCGCGCCGCGCCCCCACGTGCACACGCACGCGCACACACGCGCGCTGGCTTCGGCAGACGCCAAGAGTCCCCCGGCCAGCCCCGCCTTCTCACACACGGCTGCTCACACACGCTCGGCGGCCCCGCCGCCGCCTCACACTCACTCAGCCCGCGTAGGCTGGCCCCCCACGGACGGAGGGCCGTTACGAACACAGCCGCCTCGGAGGCTCGGTTTTCACACGCACGCCAGCTTCCACGCACGCTTCCACACACACACTCCCTCCGAAACACATGTTCACACTCCGCGGAGGGCTGTGCACGTTGAGGACCCGCCCGCCCGGACGCCCAGTGCGCTAGTCCCTGCGCAGGTGGGAGCGGGGTTTTCACGCACGCACAGCCTTGCCCCACGCGCGGCCCACTTTGCCCTCGTACACACACACACATCCCCAGAGTGTCGGGGCACATCGGCCCCTGGGGGCACGCACACGTGCACACAGGACACACGTGCGCTCCCCCGGGGCTGTCTCCCACTCCCAGCGCGGCCCCTGGGGCACACATACCGGCCACGGCCACCAGCCCGCGGGCATGGCCTGTGTTAACCACTACCTGCCCCTTCTCAGCCTGAGGCTGCAGCCCCGCCTTACTAAGCAGGAAAGTTATCAAGCTGGGTGCCATGGGGTTGTGTATGTAACAGAGATGTATCTGCGATGCATGGGACTGGTATGTGAAATGTGTTACATGTATATATTTGTTATGTGGATTAGATGTGGTGTGTGCATGGCATGTGTGTGGTATGTATGATGCCTGTGACTGTAATGTGGGCTGTGAAATGTGTGTACATGCACATATGTGGCATGGATGCATATGACCATTGTGGAGAGAGTGGGGTGTTTTTGTGTAGTAGGGTATATGTTCTGTATGTGGTAGTCAGTAGATGAGTTTCTGTGTAACCATGTGTATGTGGGGTGTGGTGGGCACAGTTGTTATGCAGGGTGTGTGTCTGTGGTATGTATATGGCAGTGTGGTGTATGTGACTGCTAAATTAAGTGTACCTGCGTGGTATATATGGATGGATTTGGTTGTGTGTGGTACATGTAGTTGTGGGCATACAAGCAAGACTTGTGTTTGCTGTGGACGCTGTGTGTGCCTTTGTGTATTAATGCCCGCCCCAGCCAGCTGGTGTGACTGGCCCTGATGGTGGCTGCAGCTGTCCCCCACACCCCCTAATCGTCTTGCCTTCTTTCCTCTTGGGGACTAGTTGCTCCAAATGGATTTTCCATCCCAGGCTCTGCTGCTGAGAACTCACCCCTGGCAGGATTCAGTGAGGGGAAAACAAACCATTTGCTCCCAGGGAGAACGACTGGGAATTAGCATTTCCCTGCAACAAGGCTACCAGCCTTGAACACAGAAAAGGAGGGGACCTCCTCTCGCTGTTTGCCAAATGTTTTGCAGAGCACAGGAAAATGCCTGTAACTGCCAAGGTTCAGGGAACAACAACATAGCCTTTCAGTACAAATGATGTGTGGGAACATGTTTATGCCCAGGTCCACCTTCTCCATTACTTTATTCCTTTGCTGCTTTGCACTGACAAGGAGATTCATCGTGGTTTTGAAATAACCAAATTCATCTTCAAGCTCTGAAAATCTTCACTGCCATAAGCAGTATTCCCTTTTATTTAACCTTGGCTTAAGATGGTAACTGTAATCTGCATATATATGACTCTAGTGAAGTCTTCATTTAATAGGGGTTGAAGAGAAACAACCCCTTTATTGACTACTCCAAAGCCTTTGACTGTGTGGATCACAACTGTGTGGAAAATTTATAGAGACAGGAACACCAGACCACCTTACCTGCCTCCTGGGAAGCTTGTATGCAGGCCATGAAGCAAGAGTTAGAATGAGACATGGAAAAACTGACTGGTTCAAAACTGGGAAAGGAATACATCAAGGCTGTGTACTGTCACCCTGCTTATTTAACTTATATGCAGAGTACATCATGTGAAATGCCAGGCTGAATGAAGCACAAGCTGGAATCAAGATGGCCAGGAGAAATATCAATAACCTCAGATATGTATATGATACCACCCTTATGGCAGAAAGTGAAAAAGAACTAAAGAACCTCTTGATGAAAGTGAAAGAGAAGAGTAAAAAAAGCTGGCTTAAATTTCAACATTGAAAAAACAAAGATCATGGCATTCAGTTCCATCGCTTCATGGCAAACAGATGGGGAAACAACAGAAACAGTGACAGGCTTTATTTTGGGGGGCTCCAAAATCACTGCAGATGGTGACTGCAGCCATGAAATTAAGAGATGCTTCCTCCTTAGAAGAAAAGATATGACCAACCTGGACAGCATATTAGAAAGCAGAGACACTACTTTCCCAACAAAGGTCTGTCTAGTCAAAGCTATGGTTTTTTCCAGTAGTCATTATGGATGTGAGAGTTGGGCTATAAAGAAAGCTGAGCGCCAAAGAATTGATGCCTTTGCACTGTGGTGTTGGAGAAGACTCTTGAGAGTGCCTTGGACTGCAAGGAGATCAAACCACTCAATCCTAAACGAAATCAGTCCTGAATATTAACTGGGAGGACTGATGCTGAAGCTGACGCTCCAATACTTTGGCCACCTGATGTGAAGAACTGACTCATTGGAAGCAACCCTGATACTGGGAAAGATTGAAGGCGGGAGGAGAAGGGGACGACAGAGGATGAGATGGTTGGATGGTGTCACCAACTAGATGGACATCAGTTTAAGTAAGCTCCAGGATTTGGTGATGGACAGGGAAGCCTGGCATGCTGCAGTCCATGGGGTTGCAAAGAGTTGGACACGACTGAGCAACTGAACTGAACTGAACTAAAAAGAAACAATTTGGTGGCAAAGGTACTGTCAAGGAAGATATGAACCAAAATCTCAAACTATGATTCCCCAAACAACCTAACATTGAAACAATTGAACATTGAAACATGAAGCGTCATGTCTTCAGCTTCAGCCCAAGGTATCTCTCTCCCCCACCAAAAATACCCTAAGGAAGTACATTCCTGACTCAGGTCTCCATCCCTGCTATTAATTTCACAGCCTGACCCACCTCAGAATAACATGCATAAAAGAGAAAAAGAAATTAATAATCCAGTATTGCCATAGCAAGCCAACCCAGAATTTTTTGAACAAAAGAGGATTCCCCTCTCTCCTACTCTATTCTTTTCCTTCCCTAACCCATAAATTCACTCTAACACTGTCCATGCTATGTAATTTGAACAGAATCCTTCCGCTGGCTTTTATTCAAGAGTGAACCATATTATAAGTTTCTGTTCTATATGAAACCATGCCATCTGAGCTAGTGAAAAATGAGCAGAAGTAATGTGTTACAGCCAGGAGGCAAGGTAAATGACCCAAATACTCTACGTTAGCCATATGATTTGAAGCTGAGAAGTCTTTACATTTTCTGTAACATAAAACTCATTCCATTCCCTTGCCCTAAAGATGTTATTAACCTCTATTTTCCAGAATGGGGCACGAGAAGGTATATGTGCTGTGACCTCTCAAACATTATACATATATATAGCCTTCAGGATGTGTTTTCAGGACATAAGTTTTTTAAGTTTTATTATGGAATACAGAAAAGTAGAGTAGTATAATGAACCTACAAGTATCCATCACCCAGCCTCAATAATTATTAACTCATTTGGAAAATCTTTCATCTGCAGCTCTACCCCCTCCTGACCCTCACCCCGCCACTGAATTATTCTGAAGCAGATCCCACACATCATGGGCTTCCGTCGTAGCTCAGCTGGTAAAAAATCTGCCTGCAATGCAGGAGACCCAGGTTCGACCCCTGGATCGGGAAGATCCCCTGGAGAAGGAAATGGCAACCCGCTCCAGTATTCTTGCCCAGAGAATCCCATGGACAGAGGAGCCTGGCAGGTTGCAGTCCATGGGGTCGTAAGAGTCGGACATGACTTAGCGACTAAACCACACCACACCACACATCATATAATTTCATCCATAAATATTTTAACATCTATCTCTAAATGAAAGTTTAAAAACCATAACCCACAATACCATTATCACATAGCAGGATACAATCTGACCATAAATATGAACATATTCCGTAGCTCCTGGCCACCTATCCAGCTTCCCTTTAAGAATGCCACTTCTACTGTAGAATTTATCTCTTTCCTGCCTCTTTCTCTCCTGCCTACCTCTTCAGCTTATCTGCCACTGTCTCAAGTTTTCTCATACCAATCCAAACTAAGTTATATACATACTTTCTTTGTATCACTTAACAGCTTTAAATACATAATTAAAGAAGGAATTATTTATGGCTGATTCATGTTGAGGTTTATCAGAAAACAACAAAATTCTGTAAAGCAATTATCCTTCAATTAAAAAAGTAAAAAGAAAAAAAAATTTTAAGTTAAAAAAAAAAGAAGGAATAATTGAGCTAATGTCTTTCCTCATCCCCTCTCCTCTGCTACAAACTGTAGGTGCCTGAGGCCAGGAACATGGCCTCTGTTCTTGTTCACCATATTGTTCCCAGTACTTAACACAGAGTTAATCATTCTTGTTGAAGCAGTGGAAATTATTCCATCTCAGACTCCCAAAGGCTGGAAAACGTCCATCTATAGAAAACTGTTTATAAATGTGTGTGAATAATTCCTATAATTACCTTTTCAATAACCATACCCTTGAATATTCCCCTCCCACACTGATGCTGACCTTAGCTGTGTATATTGGTTACCTATTGCTGTGTAATAAATCACTCCCAAATTAACACACACAACACAGTTTCTGTGGTCAGAATTCCAGGTATGACTTGGCTAGGTCACTTGCTTCAAAGTCACTGACAAGTCTGCAATGAAGGTATGGGGCAGGGCTGCATTCTCATCTGAGGTTTCAACTGGGGAAGGGCCTACTTCTAAGCTTGCTCACCAATTGATTGTTGTCAGGATCTGATCCATTAAAAACTGTTGGGCTGAAGGCCTCAGTTCTTTACTGGTTGTTGGCTGGTGGGTACCCTTAGTTCCTTGCCACGTTCCTTAGTTCCTTCCTCTTCATAGGCCTCTTCATGCTTTATGAGATCAAGCATGTAAAAAGAGTCAGAGAGTGTCAGTCTTTTATAATCTAGTCTCAGAAGTGATGCCTCATCATTTTGCATATTCTATCTATTAGAAGCAAATCAATAGGTCTAGCCCTCATATCAGGGGCAGAGGTTACACAGAGACATAAATATCAGGAGACAGAAATCCCTGGGAGCCATTTTAGACGTTGCATACCACATCATCTGAACTGCTTTCAGTTCATTTCAGTTCAGTTCAGTTGCTCAGTCGTGTCCAACTCTTGCGACCCCATGAATCGCAACACGCCAGGCCTCCCTGTCCATCACCAAATCCCGGAATTCACTCAAATTCATGTCCATCGAGTCGGTGATGCCATCCAACCATCTCATCCTCTGTTGCCCCCTTACCTCCTGCCCCCAATCCCTCCCAGCATCAGAGTCTTCCAGTGAGTCAACTCTTTGCATGAGATGGCCAAAGTATTGGAGTTTCAGCTTTAGCATCAGTCCTTCCAAAGAACACCCAGGACTGATCTCCTTCAGAATGGACTGGTTGGATCTCCTTGCAGTCCAAGGGACTCTCAAGAGTCTTCTCCAACACCACAGTTCAAAAGCATCAGTTCTTCGGCGCTCAGCTTTCTTCACAGTCCAACTCTCACTGCTTTAGCCAGTGGGAAAATAGAAAACATGCATAGAAGATTTCCAAAGAACCTGCTCATTGAAATTTGCTTTTTCTTTCTGTGCTTGAAACCATGAGAGCAAAATTGTATACAAGCTGATTGAACAAGCCTGCTGGAGGATGAAATGCCTTGTGGAGGAGAATGGAGGTGCCCCCAGGTGATAATGCCCAGGAAATTGTCTGTCAACCAATAGAAGCATAGTATAGAAGTAGGGTGAGGCTATACTAGATTACCCTGGACCCACCTGCTGATCTCAGGAGTGAGAAGTCAGTAGAACTCTGCTGACCAAGTCCTGGGCAGAGCATCCGTGAGGACACGCCACGGAATCAGGAGCCACATAAAACAGCTGTTGTTTCAAGAGGCTAAGTTCTGAGTAGCTTCTTACAGAGTAAAAGCTCACTGATGACATCCACCGATTCTATCTTGTTGTGGCCAAAGTAATTGAGGATTCAAGAGGCTAAGTGACTTTCTCAGAGTCACAGTGCAGCAGGCAAAATGGGACAAGTTCTCTGGGACTGGGCATCAGAACAGTGGAGATGGTTCAAGTCTAAGCTCTGTTGTTTTCTGGTTAGGAGGCCTGGGCAAATCATTTATGCTTTCCAGACTTCAGTTTCTTTGTCAGCAAAACAAAAATGATTTTCCAGAATATCTCTTGGCACTCAAAACTATGACCTGCCCACTTGGTTATAGATGGAGCTAGTGCTAGAAACCTTTTGGTTCAGATGTCATTTGTGAATAGTCAGCCATTCTCGATTGCACGTTTTTGTCTAATGCTAATGTGAGTTTTGTCTACGCACACCAACCACTCTGAACACTTTGATAAATCGAGTCATTACAAATCAGTTACTTTTGGTTGCTTGATTGAACCAAGCAACTAATTCCACCATGGTTATAAATAACCTGCTAGTAATTGGTCAATTTGTCATATTAAAGCAATTAGAATGATGAAGTGGATGGAGAAGCTTCCAAATGAGGTGCAACTATATTAAGAGTCTTCAGTGGGGAGGGAGACTGCCACTTTAGCATTGCCGCTGGCATAATTCAGACCCTCATCATCCACTTTGATGTAAAGGAAAGAACAGTAGCTTTGGAATCAGAGCAGAATCAAAGCTCAGCTCCTCTACCACCTAGCTGAGTGATCTTGGACACATTATTTAGCTTCATCTCTTGGATGAGAATTATAATTCCTATTCCATACACCTGCAGTAGTCAGTAACTATGATAACATGTCAAGAGTCTAACACAATAGCTGGCTCATTGCAGATCCTCAATAAATATCAGTCTTCCTCTCAACACCTTCAAATGTCTCCCATGTTTATAGACTCTCTATGTTCAATCCTTCCTTCATGATGCTGAGAGATTTCTCTTAAACATAAATCTGATCAGAATGTGTGTGTGTGTGTGTGTGTGTGTGTACGTGTGCTCAGTTGTGTCTGACTCTTTGTGAGCCCATGGACTATAGCCCACCAGGCTCCTCTGTTCATGGGATTCTCCAGGGAAGATTACTGGAGTGGGTTACCATTTCCTCCTCCAGGGGATCTTCCCAACTCAGGGATCAAACCAGAGTCTCTTGTGTTTCCTGCATTGGCAGGTGGATTCTTTACCACTGCACCATCTGGGAAGCCCAATCAAAACATACCTAGCCTTAAAAACCTTTGACACTTCTCATTGCCTACTGAAAAAACTCTGAATCTTGAGGCTATACAAAGCCCTCCCCATGACTCCAAATCTTCTCCAGATTGTTACTTTGCTCCTGGACATGTAATACACTTTCCTTCCTGTCTGCCTCTATGCCTTTCCCCATTCTGTTCTCTTTGCCCTGAACTGCCTGCCCCTCACTTTATACATGAGGAATGCCCCTCCTTTCCTTCAGATTCTAGCTGGAAGCCAACTGGAAGCCTTTTCTTAGTTTTCTCACTCCTCCGTACTCAGGGACATGCTGTGCCTACCACTTGGTACTAGAAGACACTCAACAAATATTTTTGCATGGACACATTAAAAAATGTATGACTAAACAGTAAAAAAGAAAAAAAAGGCAAAAAAACAGTATAGAAAGGCAAAACATCTATTTTTTAAACCATTAAGCCCCTACAACATGAAGATTTCTATAAGCCTTTGAAATTAAAAAAAGAAGTCTTGCTTAACAAACTGTCTTGTAATCTTATTGAATGAATGTCTTAACCTCTTATAGGTGAGTGACCCAGGCTGCAACAACTCTGCCAAGAGGTATTTTAGACATTGCAAGAACAGACTCATAGTAAATACTCATGGTCCTTCCCTAACCTTCTGCTACACGGTGCACCATGCACAGCTTTCCTGCAAAATATTCCATTGCACCTTCATCAAAGGCAAAGTAGAAAAACAGATGGGTCCCTGAAACTGAGAAGAATCCTGCAGGGTTTTCTTGGATACAAAGCCCTCTGTGCCCCACCCCCCTTCTTTGGCTTCCTTTGAGTTTCAGAGAACAGACTAAAGCAGTTAATAATTAGAACAATAGAGTCACAAGACTTCTAGTTTCTTCTAAATAGATTATATATATATATATATATATATATATATATACACACACACACATATATNAATAGAGTCACAAGACTTCTAGTTTCTTCTAAATAGATTATATATATATATATATATATATATATATATACACACACACACATATATAAAACAATCTAATGCATGTCTTTGCACTATTCTACAGAAACTGAGACCCCCACCCAGCGGAAGATGATGACTATATGCTGATCACAAGCCCACAGTCCCCATATTGGTTAGAAAAGGCTGGTTGAGATTCCTGAAACATCACCTTGTTAGCTTGCTACCAAGAAACCAGAAAATGTCTCCCACAACCCTCACCCAAAATGTTGCCTTTAAAAACCCTTCCTTAAGAGCCATCTGGAATTCAGGTCGTCACCTGCCCATTTGCTATGCTTGGCACCTCTTGCTTGCCTTCACCACAACCCAACAACAGTAGGTTGACTTCACTTTGCGTTAGTAAAGCACACCAAGTTCCATTTTGAAACACCCTGAGCAATTCAGAACAGCAGTTCCTGTAGTCTTTTTGAAGCAGTGGAAGTGGTAGATATTTGTAGATCATCTTCATATAATTTTCAAAATTCACCATTCCATCCCTTAGCTGCCCTTTAAAGGGATACACCAAGTTTTGTCCCAATTTGTCTTATCAACTAGAGAAATATCTTTATCTATGAAAAATTTTTTGTGGAAAAATAACCTCCAGAGTAGATTTTGAACATAAAAGAGGAGGGCAAAAGGCCTATGATTAATGTGCCAAGCCGTCAGCCCCCGATGGGCATCTGTACACACCCTCAATGTTCAAGCCCAATAACCACTGGACTTTTCCTGAGTAATGTGATGTGACACTGATGGAAGTAGGATCTAGGTCAATTTTGTGCTCCACACAACATAACCTTTCTTTACGCCCCAGTGGTCCACACTCACTTCTGGAAGCAGCAAACCCATCATAATTTTGAAACAAGAACATCCTGGCTTCTTTTAATGGTAGGATAACACACACAGTTTGCCATTTCCATTAAAAAAAAAGAAAGAAAACGTTTTTTCTTGATGATTAGCAATTAAAATAATTCAGCTTTAATTAGCTCATTTCAGTAAGCAGCTAAAAGCTAAAATGACAGTGAAGAGCAATCTGGAATACAATGACTGACTCATGGATTATAAATAAGACAGCCAAGGTGCCACATGCAACCCTTGAAGATGCTGGGCTGCGGTCAGCACTCCGTCCACAGCCAGGGCGCCAGGCATTTAGGCAGCGTCCAGCATCCAGTGCCGGGCTTATTTTTTCGCTCCACAAACAGCCATTGAGCATCTTCTGTGTGCCAGGCTCTGGGTTAGATGCTGGAGAAAATTTAGAAGGGAAACATAAACCAACCATAAGAATACAAAAGATAACTGCTTTGTCTAAGTGGGTTAAACAAAGCACAGTAAAAGAATGAGGGGGAAACAGAAAAATCTGCCTGGAGAAAAAAATATTCGTGGAAAGGATGAGTTAGCCCTGGCAATGCAGTCAGCCTGGGCTGGGGTATGATGGAAAAGAGACAGCATGCATGCAGGCAAGAAAGGCAAAGGGCCACTCTGTAAGTCTGTCTTGCTTGAAAGTAATGCTGGCCTGACAGGCCAGTCAGATGAGGAGTGGAATACGCAGGAGGGATAGATCATGAAAAGCCCTACAAAGTTTAGACAGAGTCTCCTAAACCAGTAGTTTTTGAATACTTTTCAGCTAGAAACACTTTGTTCAATAAAAATACACCAGAAAACAGGAATGAAACAAATTAATGAAGTCCACCTGCTCCCACTGAAGCTGATACATATTGTTTGGGAATACTAGAACCTCATTTCTTTGCAACCCCATAGGAGCAGAGTCAAACTACAGCTTCAGGAGACCGCAGGTTGTGGTGAGCAGCCTCTAACACGGCCCCCAGGGATCACCACCTCCTGGTATTCACACTCAGAATAATTCCCTCCCTTGAGTGTGGACTGGGTTAAGCAACCCCAAAAGTAGTGATGGAGTCACTTCCAAGATTAGGTTACAAAGACTATAGCTTCTGCGGTCACAGTCTCTGTCTGTCTCGGAAATCTCACTGTGAGGGAAGCCGGCAGTCACATTGTGAGTGGCCTATGGAAAAGGCCACATGGCAAGGAAATGACCTTCTCTGGCCAACCCTGGAAAGGACTCGAGGCTCCAAAAACCAAATGAGTGAGCTTGGAAGCAAATCCTCCCAACTGAATCCTGAGATAAAACAGTTCTAGCCAATACCTTCACTGCAGTTTTAAGAGACCCTGAGCCGGCTGAGCAGTGCCCAGATTCCTGACCCACAGAAACTATGAGATAATCTGGTATGCAGCAAGAGATAGCTAACATAGGAGCCAAGGAGGGGTTCTGAGCCCAGAGTGACAGGATCAAGTGTGAATTTTAAATAGTAGGGGGGCTTCCCTGGTGGCTCAGTAGTAAAGAATCTGCCTGCCAATGCAGGAGACATAAGATCCAGGAAGATCTGGGAAGATCCCACCTACCACAAAGCAACTGAGCCCATGCACCACAACTATTGAGCCTGGGCTCTAGAGACTGGGAGCCACGACAAGAGAAGCAACTGCAGTGAGAAGCCCGTGCACAGCAACTAGAGAGTAACCC
>SJYQ01006033.1:141656-176392 GCA_006410935.1 Redunca redunca | reverse complement strand
TAAAAACTATTAAGCCTAGAATGAGTCAGTAGGAGAAACTGAATGGGGCAAGATGAGAGGTAAGGCAATTTCCACTCTGGGCGAGGGGGAGTGGGGTGGGAAGAGAGCCTGAATGGTGGGAATGGAAAGCAGGAGAAGTGGTATAAATCCTGAAGAGGTATAATCAATAAAATTCTGGATTATCTGAGTCTGGGGAGCAAAGGAGTTTCAGGGACCACGCTAGTCATTAGCTAGGGAACAAAGAAGGAGGAATGTGGAGAGAAAGAGAAAGCATTCCATTGGGGATGTGTGGAGATCAAAGTGGCTGGGAATCATTCTCAGGGAGAACACTAATAGCTACTTGGAGGCTGGCTCAGAGAAGTCTGAAATAGGGTACTCTGCATAAGAAATTGTACTTACACATCTGTGTGCTTCACTCACAGAGGCTGAAAACGCCACTGCCTTTGGGACCAAGAAAATAACATAAAGGAGTGAAGAGCTCTGGATATAAGGTAATAGACAGCGATGGGGACCTATGAACTGCAGAATCCCTGCCTTCCTTAAAGCTATCAAAATCAAACCCACCTGAAACTCTGTGCTGTGTGGGAAGCTGAATTCAGTTTCTAGAAAATCTGGATTTAACAGCCCTCCTGAGGAAGTTGTCACAGTAGAGTGGGAAGGACTTGAGTTTTGGAGTCAGGCAGCCCTAAGTTCAAATCTTGCCTTCACCATTTGCCAACTGATGTCACGTATGCTCTCTGAGCCAGCATTTTCTTAGCTGTATACAGGGTTGATAACACCAATTTTAGAGGAGGTGGTCGCGATTAAGTGAGGAGACAATGGCTATTCAATGCCAAGTATAGTTCCTGGCACAGAACAGACGCTTAAGTGGTAGCAGACATTATGACAGTGGTATAATTGGCCATCATCTCCCATGGAAGGGCTCTCCAGGACACACTGAATGTCCTCAGCCTTTTGTTCAGAGAACAGGAGTCATCACAGAGTATCCATGCTAGAGTTCTTAGTACTCGGTGTCCTGGAGTGTGGGTGGGTGGGTGTGTGTTCAGGTATTCAGTACTTTGTACAATGTGAATTTTAAAGTCACGAGGTACATGGTGCACTAAAGGAAACCAAGACCTCAGACTTGCCTGGTGATCCCAGTGGTTAAGACCACACTCCCAATGCAGGAGGCCCAGGTGTGATCCTTGGTTGGGAAACTAGATCCCTCATGCCACAACTAATGTTCCTGAATACTGCAACGAAGCTGATAGATCCCATGTGCCACAACCAAGACCCAGCATAGCCAAATAAATGAATAAATAAATATTTTTTAAAAGGAAGAAAAAAAGAAATCAAGACCAGAAGTCATTGAACATTCAGGCCTCCAGGAACCGGAGTTGCATATAAACCAGCACTGGGACCAACAGCAGCAGGTGGCCACTCTTGCGCTCCAGACACATGACTCTACTCTTCTTGCCTCACATCACGAACACACTTTTTCTATTATTTTGTTGTCTACCTTAAAGTTTCTCTTCCCTCATAATCTGCTTTCTTCTAACTTTGACCTCATATGGTCTCAACCCCTACTTATTCTTTTCCACTATTCAGTTCAGTCAAGTTCAGTTCAGTTGCTCAGTCGTGTCCAACTCTTTGCAACCCCATGAATCACAGCACACCAGGCCTCCCTGTCCATCACCAACTCCCGGAGTTCACTCAGACTCACATCCATCGAGACAGTGATGCCATCCAGCCATCTCATCCTCTGTCGTCCCCTTCTCCTGCCCCCAATCCCTCCCAGCATCAAAGTCTTTTCCAATGAGTCAACTCTTCGCATGAGGTGGCCAAAGTACTGGAGTTTCAGCTTCAGCATCATTCCTTCCAAAGAAATCCCAGGGTTGATCTCCTTTAGAATGGACTGGTTGGATCTCCTTGCAGTCCAAGGGACTCTCAAGAGTCTTCTCCAACACCACAGTTCAAAAGCATCAATCCTTCAGCGCTCAGCCTTCTTCACAGTCCAACTCTCACATCCATACATGCCTACTGGAAAAATCATAGCCTTGACTAGATGGACCTTAGTCAGCAAAGTAATGTCTCTGCTTTTGAATATGCTATCGAGGTTGGTCATAACTTTTCTTCCCAGGACTAAGCGTCTTTTAATTTCATGCCTGCAGTCACCATCCGCAGTGATTTTGGAGCCCCCCAAAATGAAGTCTGACACTGTTTCCACTGTTTCCCCAT
Organism: Redunca redunca; assembly: GCA_006410935.1. Lineage (NCBI taxonomy): Eukaryota > Metazoa > Chordata > Mammalia > Artiodactyla > Bovidae > Redunca > Redunca redunca. Next base: position 174,175 of record SJYQ01006033.1, on the reverse strand, counting down.
CTATTTCTTCTAATTCAGTTCTTGATAGGACCTGGCTTTTCTTCTTTCCTCCCAGTTTGAATTCCTGAGAGTGAGCATCTGACCACCATCTTAGCAGTCATTGGCAACTGAAGGAAAAGAAAGTGAAGTCACATGATGCAAAGGCCACCTAAACTGCTCCTTCAGCAGGCAGTCTCCCGCTGAAGAATCTATGGACATGGAGGTGCTGTGGCTGACACGCCTGGTGTAGTGAACAGGTACTGTGTGTCCAGCAGAGGCTGGGAGTGGAAGAACATGTCAGAAATATGATACTGTTATTTCAGAAGTCAGTGTGAGGATAATAAGCCACAAAAAGAAGGAAATCCTGCCATTTGCAACAACTTGGATGGACCTTGAGGGCATTATGCTAAAATAAACCAGACAGAGAATGACAAATACTTTATGAATCTTACTTACATTTCGACTCTAAAACAAAAACACCTTCTGCAAATTCATAGATACTGAGAACAGATTGGTGATTACTAGAGGCAGGAGCCAGGGGGTGGAGGGTGGAAGAAATGGAGGAAGGGAGTCAAAAGGTGTAAAATTTTATTGTAAGAAAAATAAGTCCTGGGGATATAACTGATAATGTCCCAGGTGGTACAGTGGTAAAGAATCTGCTGCCAATGCGAGAGACAAAAGAGATGCAGGTTCCATCCCTGGGTTGGCAAGATCCCCTAGAGAAGGAAATGGCAACCCATTCTAGTATTCTTTCCTGGAGAATCCCAGGGACAGAGGAGTCTGGCAGGCTATAGTCATTGGAGTCACAGAGTTGGACATGACTGAGCATGCACGTAGCCACAGGGAATGTAATTAATTACAGCATTGTGATTACAGTTAATAATATTGTGTTATATATTTGGAAGTTGATAAAATGATAAATCTTAAAAGTTCTCATCACAAGAAAAAAAATGTCTGGTGATGGATGTTCAGTTCAGCTCAGTTGCTCAGTCATGTCCGACTCTTTGCGACCCCATGAATCACAGCACGCCAGGCCTCCCTGTCCATCACCATCTCCAGGAGTTCACTCAAACTCACATCCATCAGTCGGTGATGCCATCCAGCCATCTCATCCTCTGTCGTCCCGTTCTCCTCCTGCCCCCAATCCCTCCCAGCATCAAAGTCTTTTCCAATGAGTCAACTCTTCGCATGAGGTGGCCAAAGTACTGGAGTTTCAGCTTTAGCATCATTCCTTCCAAAGAACACCCAGGGTTGATCTCCTTTAGAATGGAATGGTTGGATTTCCGTGCAGTCCGAGGGACTCTCAAGAGTCTTCTCCAACACCGTAGTTCAAAAGCATCAATTCTTCGGCGCTCAGCTTTCTTCACAGTCCAACTCTCACATCCATACAAGACCACTGGAAAATCCATAGCTTTGACTAGACGGACCTTTGTTGGCAAGTATTGGGCCTGAATATCATGTGTAAATTATGTGTGTATGCTCAGTTGCTCAGTCGTGTCCAACTCTTTGCAACGCCATGGACTGTAGGCTGCCACACTCCTATGTCCGTGGAATTTTCCAGCCAAGAACACAGGAATGGGTTGCATTTCCTTCTCCAGGGAAATCCCTCCAACCCCAGGGATGGAACCCGTGTCTCCTGCACTGGGAGGTAAATTATTTGCCCCGACCCACCTGGGAAACCCTTGTAAATTATAATTTGCTATAACAGAGATGGAAAATAGCTTTTGTCTTTTGTGCCAAATCCGTTCTATCGGTAGTCACTACATAGGTCACTGGGTTGAAAGGGTTTGAGTCCATGCCTGTGCTTAACCAGAAAAAGAGATAAAGTACCATGATTCATTATTAATATCTTCCAGGGACAGGGCATGAGAGGGCAGAGTAAGAGTAAACATGTTAGGTATCTGCCATCCAACTAGTATGCAGATATGCAATGTCATCATCTCCTCCAATGTATTCATATGTAATTCCTAGGAAAAAAGTATCATTTCAATCAGAAATTCTACTACAAAGCCAGCTTCCACAGTCTGAGTATAACATTTTAAACTTAACATAGAATACTAATAATTTAAACTCAGAGACCAAGTTCTGCTGGCCACTCACCAATTTGCAGTTAAATTTAACATTATAATCACCAACACAAATCATTACATACTTTATTTTACATAGTACCTTTATGGGATGTGTAAACATGTGTAAACATGTGTAACTATCTCAGAGAATCTTTAAAAATGGATGTTAACTAGACTTATTATGGTGATTATTTCACAATAGGTACATATTTCAAATCATTGTGTTGTATAACTGAAACAAGTATAACTTTATATATCAATTTATCTCAAAAAAAGTCAGGTAGAAATTAGTTGTAGGAAGATGACATGCAACGAGACAACACTGAAAGCTTCTGCCCGAAGCCCCTCTTTCCCTCCCACCCCCAGTGAATCAGGTACAAAGAATCATCAATGCAGCTAGTTCTAAACATTGTGGTGGCTTCATTCAGGTTCTTTATATAGCTGTTTGTAAAATGAAGCCCTTCTGTGCCCCAGTTTCAATGGGATAGAATAAGGCTTGCTTTCTGTACTCTTCATTCTTACTTGGCCTGAGTGGAATTTGGGGCACCCATGTTATTCCAGGCCTGAGAAGACCAAGGCAGTTTCTCACCACTGGCAGCTGGTTTTCCCCAAGGAGCAGCTAGCTGATCCCGGGGAATTTCATCCTCCACTTCCCAAAGAGAGAGAGCTGAGCCCCAGTGGCAGCTGTTGTGATTTCCAGGAGCCACAGGGCCACCCTCACCCTTCTCGCATCGCCTGTGGATACCCATCCAAATGCATATGTTCTGTTTGGACACTGAAAGTGTAAATAGCTTGGAAAGTGACTGAGAGCAGAGACTTATGGATTCACAGATGGACAGGATTAAGGAAAACTCCCCTTTTAACATTCAGGAAAGTGGAGTCACAGAAAAGTGATGAGCTGACTTGCCCAAGGTCTTCAAACTCCTCATTCTACGATCTATCCTGGTAGAGAAAGAAATCATATATTGTGATTCTAAACCTGCTGTTCTTTTTCTTCCACATAGAGATATGAAGAGGAATTGGCTTCTGCTTTTGTGCATTTTACATTTTGATTACTCCTTTTTCACTCTCTACCCATGTTTGGTTATTAGGATGAGGTTTTGATACTGCATTACAGGCAAGGACCCAGCAATGCACAAACCCTGCCTTGCTGCCACTGCCTGATCGCCCTCCCGTTAGGCTCCAAGGAAACTAAGGATGGAAAGAAATCGCAGGTTGTGAAACAAGATGCCTCCGTGTTAGGAGGGCCCAGGTGACCATACCCCAATGTAGAGCTCTCTGGTAAAGAAGTAAGCAGAGCCTCCTTCTTCTTGGTATATCCCTGCCCCCTGATCATGTGCAAAGAGAAAGAAGTCTAAGAAATAGAGGACTGTATGGCCAGGTTTGCGCAATAAGTTTGGCTTATTTGCTCCCCCAGGTGCATGTTAGGAGGAAAGTAGAAGAGAAAGGAGACTTGCCAGGCACGATGTATCTAGAAGTGAGACAGAAAGCGCAGGAGAGGAGCCCATGGTTTCACACCCTGTTATAAATGTAGTGTGTTTTCCTTGTCTGGTGCTGTGTGACAAATCACTCCAAAATGTAACAACTTACAAGGATCGTTGATTATGTCTTGTGGTTCCAATGGAGCAGGAGGAATTCAGACAGGGCACAGCAAAGATAGCTCGTCTCTGCTCCACAATTTCTGCAGTCTCCACAGAAGACTCAAAGGCTGAGGACTGGACATGTCTAAAGGAGCATTCACTCACGTGTCTGTAGTTGGCTGTTGGCTAGAGCGCTCACACGTGGCCTCTCCAGGAGGCTTCCCCTAACACGGCCAGTGCCTCTACAGAAAGCCAGGTGGAAGTCATAGTAACTTTCATGACCCAGCCTCAAAGATCACACAGCATCCCTTCTGTTACGTGTGGCTAGTTGAGGCACTTACAAAGGTCTGCCTGGGTTCAAAGGGAGAGGGCAGACCCCACCTCAGAATGAAGCGTGTCAGCATCACATCATAAGAACAGTGTGAGAGATGAGACAGTTTGGGAAAATACAGTCTACCTCACTGCCCAGTCCATGTCTTGGGCTCTGACCATTCCAACTAAAAATTTCTTCCCTGTTGAGTGGGAAGCCAGGAGGAAGGTTATCTGAAACAAGAATGTCTAGGAAGGGAGCCTCACATTTTATTTCTCACAGAACCATCACCCTATTCATACAGATATTAATTTATAGACTATTTCCCACTCTCTTTGTAAACCTCCTGACGTTGCCCCTAACAAAAATTCAAATCAGCTGTCTGGCTTTGACTTCTAGATAAGACTAGGTTGATGGGCTATAAGGCACATATGTGGATACTTAAGAAGGACCCTCCCCTACGCTTAGCCCATCAACCCCCTTGTAAACAAACAAAACAAAACAAAAAAAACCCTAACACTTTATTGAAGTGGGCCTGAGAAATCCACATGAAAGTTAATTTACCTTGGAACTATACCGATGTAAAATTCAAATACATTAGCACTTATATCTTATTAATCATTTACATTTTAGTGGAGATTCATTTGGGTTTGAACTGGGGTAAGAGGGGGATAAAGATGGAGTCGAGAAGCTGTAAGGATAAGGTAGCGTGCATGCTCAGTGGTGTCTGACTCTGCGACCCCGTGGACTGTAGCCCACCAGGCTCCTCTGTCCATGGGATTTTCCAGGCAAGAATACTGGAGTGGGTTGCCATCTCCTCCTCCAGGGCATCTTCTCGACCCAGGTTTCAAAACTGCGTCTCTTGTGTCTCCTGTGTTGGCAGGCAGATTCTTTACCACTAGCGCCACCTGAGAAGCCCCAAGGATAAGGTAGAGGAGGAGGAAAAAGCAAAAAGAGCAGAAGCCATAATTACCTAGAACACTGCTGTATTGTGCTTGACCAACCTCTAGATCTTGAAAGTAGTTTACGTGGTTTTCCAGCTGGGGACCCACACTATCAGCTTGAGAATCGCAGATCCTTCTCCACCCCTCAGCCAGACACCAGTCCTCAACGCCAGGCTTCTCTTTCATCCTACCTGTCACTGGAGGTGCCTCTTCCCTTTGACATCTCCTACAGAAGGAACTAAGTAATCCACATTTTCTAATTAAAAGTGATAGCAATAACAATTCCCATACTAACACTTATTAACAACTTACTATGTGCTGCGTACTATGCTAAGTACTCATACTGTCTCAAATAATCTTTACATAAATGATCTCCAGGGTGGATCCTAGAAACCATCCCTACTTTACAGATAAGGAAACTGGAGGCACAGAGAGGTTCAGTAACTTGTCCAAGGCAGCACAGCTAATGAGGCCTAAAACTGAGATAGGAACCCAGGCAGCCTGACTTTGAAGCCCATGCTCTTAAACATTGCACTGTTGCATAGGGAAACCTTGTACAGACCAGTTATTGGTAGAAAGATCACTGTAAGCACCTTTATTAATAAATAGATAAAAAGATAAACATAATGAACTAAAAGGCTAAATTATTTAGCCAGGGGGGGAAAGTNNNCCAGGGGGGGAAAGTAGCAAATCAAGAGCAGAAAAAAAAAAAAAGAAACAAGAATATATGTAAATAACATAAAGAACAAAACCAAGATGTGTATTTTAAAAGTGCTTTTTAATAAATGACTATTGTCTCAATGAAAACAAGAAAAAAATCAAATTAATAAGATTAGAAATAAGAATACAATGCACAACCAAAATGAATGCCTGCTTACGAAAATATAAAGCCCCGTGAAAGATTAAATAACTGAGAAATACTAGCAGTTACTCCCACAAAGATGCGTAGTTCTGATGGGTACACAAAAATTTCCCAAACTCTCAAAGAACAACAACAAAAAATGTCTATGTCACAAAAACCTTGAATGACAGGTTTGTGTGCATTGCATGTTATCTAGTTTATTACATGAAGTGAAAATGAATGATTTCAAAATCTGAATAAGAATAAAATCAAATTATAAGCCAATCTCATTAATGAACATAAATGTTAAGATTTTGTGTTAGTAAAAGCAGAGAAAAACACTTTGCATGTACTAGTCACTATGCTTAATTTTAAAAACACAAAACCGGTATATACAAAGAAGTAAAAGTAATATAAGACATCACTTTAACAGGAACATGGAAATACATATAATATAATAATATATATTCAAAGAGATTTTAACAAGTTTTTGGCTATAATTTTCATCTCGTCCTGATGAAAGCTTTTAAAATCAGCTGTTGGTAATTTAGGGTTGCTTTTTGTCTTATGGAATATAGTTCATTAATTCATCAGAAAGGCAAAATCCTGCTCTGCGTCTTATGTTTAAACTCACCTCTTTTTATATGAGAATAAATCCTTTATTCTCAGGTAAGGAATGTGGGAGAAGAGGTATTGGTAACAAGAAAAATCTCAGCATCTTAGGGCTCCTGCTGCTGCTGCTAAGTCGCTTCAGTCGTGTCCGACTCTGTGTGATCCCATAGACGGAAGCCTACCAGGCTCCCCTGTCCCCAGGCTTTTCCAGGCAAGAACACTGGAGTGGGTTGCCATTTACTTCTCCAATGCATGAAAGTGAAAAGTGAAAGGGAAGTCGCTTAGTCGTGTCTGACTCTTAGCGACCCCATGGACCACAGCCCACCAGGCTCCTCCACCCATGGGATTTTCCAGGCAAGAGTACTGGAGTGGGGTGCCATTGCCTTCTCTGGCACTTAGGGCAGGGACCCTCATAACTACAGACTGTGGCACTAGGGATCTAGAGTCCAAGGAGAGACAAATTCAAGAGACTCGTGTGTATGAAATATACCGGCAATGCCCAGAAAAAGTCATAGGAACAATTGCTTCTAAGTCCTGATAATATACCGTTTTTTTTTTCCAGCTTATTTGAGTTTGAATTACTGCCACACTATTTTTATCTTCAGTTCTTCCAAACAGGAAACTAAGGCAACATTAGCTATGTTGGATTTCCAGTCTGAACATAATAAAGTGTATTGATAACAAACAGTTGACTTTATTCTTAAAGAACAAACACATACTGGTTTCTCAGATCAGATTTGTTGTTCCAGAAATGTTGTCAATAACTATTCAAGAAGAAAGAAAATACTAGGTATAAATATCAGAAAGGAAGAAACTAAACTATCTGTTTTATAGATAAAATGAATATAGACCAAGAAATCTAAGAAAAGTAACTAAAAATTTCTGGAAATAATGAGTTTAGTTGCAGGACTGACTCAAAAAAATTTTAGGTATATATGCACATTATACAGGCTTCCCAGGTGGTGCAGTGGTAAAGAATCCACCTGTCAATGCGGAGACACAGAAGACACAGTTTCAATCCCTGGGTTGGGAAGATCCCCTGGAGCAGGAAATGGCAACCCACTCCAGCATTCTTGCCTGGAAAATTCCATGGACAGAGGAGCCTGGCAGGCTACTGTCCATGGGGTCACAAAGAGTTGGACATGACTGAGCACACACACACACTGCATGTCACACATATGTGTATGTGCATTATATATGATTCAGCATATGTACTGATATATAACAAGGAAATATAATAAAAATGGATTCTATTGTTGCTATTATAGCAAAAAAAAAAAAAGACCAAATAAGTGGGAATTGATTTAACTTGTGGCAAGGTTTATTCATAAAAATTATGGACAGGGTCATTAATAAATTGAGTGCCACAATTACTGTTAATTGGGAAAGTAAATATAATAGTATATCCAAGGTTAATATGCAGATTTATCTATTGAAACCTCAGAAAGTTAAAGTCCCTAACAAATGAAGAGAGGAATTCCTCTGGTATAGTAAAGAAAGTGAAAGTGAAGTTGTTCGGTCATGTCTGGCTCGTGGACTGTAGCCCACCAGGCTCCTCTGTCAATGGGATTTTCCAGGTAAGAATACTGGAGTAGGTTGCCATTTCCTTCTCCAGGGGAATCTTCCCAACCCAGGGATTGAACCCAGGTCTCCCGCATTGCAGGCAGATGCTTTAACCTCTGAGCCACCAGGGAAGTCCACAGTAACAGTAACAAGAAGAATGCCAAATAATTTTTTAAACATAATTATTACTGACTCACCCTACTGTAGATTTTACTTTATTAAATTTTAAAACATATTATAGAGTAGTAATTATAAAAGCAATGGAGCACCAAGTTAAAAAATAATCAAGTTGTTGAATCAGAAAAATAAAAATGTAACAGATTAATTCAAATTCTAAGAGTTTAATACATGACAAATCAGAACTCGGACAGTGAGAGAAGGAATCACTAATAAATACAATTGAGACAGTTAGTTATTGGTATAAAAAAGCATTTACTTATAATAATTAAGAAATTGGAATCAGATCAAGCTTGACAGGTTTCTTTAAATTCCTAAGTATCTTTTTCCTCCTTGGTAAAATGAGACTCATAATACCTAACTTGAGGGTACTTTTGAGGAGGAGTGACTTAAATAATGTATGTAGAGCATTTAGCATAGTACCAGAACATAGTAAAGAGTGTTAACGTGAGTCAGAGCACTAAATATAAACTAGAACAAACAAATTGGTTAAATGATCTAGAAAAATAAACAGAAAAACGTTTATCTAAGTGATGGAGAAGAAACAAATTTCTGTCCATAGAAGCACAAAGGACCTTATCAGAGATAAGATGGGTGTACAAAAATTTTTAAAAAACTTTCAAACAAAATATATTTTTGAGAATAAACATATATGATTGAGCTCCTAAGTGACATAGCTTTGGGAAGAGTCTTGCCAGGCCAGAGAGGGGAGGGGCTGAATTTCAAGATGGCCTGAAGTCTCACTCTGTGTTTGTCTAAAAGCCCTTCCAGGATGTACCCAGAGCCTCTCCATCAGCTCAAAGGAACTCAAACCCTGCAAATGTGGTCCCCCTCCCTGTCTGTCACCCTCTCTGGCTGGTTTGTCCAGAGCCCTGTGGTCCCTCCTCCTCCAGCCCGGGGTCCAGAGGAGCTTCCTGTGGTCACACTGGCACTGAGTCATTTCCCTCTCTTCACAGGAGCTGCTCACCTGGCTCAGCTCCAGCCAGTCCAGCCCGTCCAGCCCAGCCTGCCCCTGGGCAGGTTGATAAGAAGTCTGGGGGTCCCCGAGGAGAGAGGGGTCTGGGGCTGTTGAGGTAGGGGTCTGGAATTCTCGAGGAGGAGGAAAGGACAAACATCTTTTTTTTTTTCTACTTTCCTTAGTCTTAGTCACATAAAACTAAGACTAAGGGAAATAGAGAACTGAGGATTACACAACAACTCAGTTTAAACTCTGTACAAAGGATTATATAACAACAATGCATCCTGTTTGAGGACAGTTTCTCCTTCCTGAAAACCTCTGGCTAATCCTGTTATCTTAAAATGTAAATTATGGGAGTGGGTCTAGTAAGAGCTTTACAAACTTGAGACATTCTTTTGATTTACTGTAATAACTAATTAAAAAAATATGTAACTCCCTTGCTAACACTAGCCAGCAGGGGCATTCTCTGTCCCGCTTCTGATGTCTATGTCAGAAGCTTTCCCTTGTCCCTTTTCACACTTTAATGAAACTCTGCTACACAAGAGCTCTTGAGTAATCAATCCTGGTCCCTGGTCCCAAAGCTAAATCTTTGGAGATCACAAATCCGACGTCGGTCACCATAAGCTATCACTGCCCAATGGTCCCGTGTTCTCTTGACCCTCTCACCCACCTGCTTGAGTCTCATTGCCTCACTTTTCTTCCCTGCTGCTGCTGCTGCTAAGTCGCTTCAGTCGTGTCCGACTCTGTGCGACCCCAGAGACAGTAGCCCACCAGGCTCTGCCGTCCCTGGGATTCTCCAGACAAGAACACTGGAGTGGGTTGCCATTTCCTTCTCCAATGCATGAAAGTGAACAGTGAAAGTAAAGTCGCTCAGTCGTGTCCGACTCTTTGCGACCCCATGGACTGCAGCCTACCAGGCTCCTCCATCCATGGGATTTTCCAGGCAAGAGTACTGGAGTAGGGTGCCATTGCCTTCTCCGTTCTCCCCAGCTAATAATCCTAAATTGCATGTCATTCCCATACACCCACCCCAACCAATACAACTTCTGTATCAGTCAGGGCTCTCCAGAGAAACAGAACAGATATTCAAAAGGGATTTTTAAATAAGGATTTAACTTGCATGATTATGGAGGCTGAGAAGTCCAGATCCAGAAGAACCCATGACATAGTTCCAGTCCAAGTTCGCGCCTGAAAGACCAATTCCCCACTCCAAGATAATAAGGTAGAGAGAGAGGGTTCTCATTCTATTCAGGCCTTCATAGATTTGATGAGGCTCACTCATACTGGAGAAGCAATCTGTTTTTCTCAGTCTACCAGTTCAGTGTTAATCCCATCCAGAAACCCGCTCACAGACACATCCAGAAATAACAAATCTGGGTACCCCATGGCCCAGTTAAGTTCATACATGAAATTAACCATCACACCTTCTAAATGTGGTTCATACCTCTAAATCTTTATTCAAGGATTGTTCCCTTTGTCTGGACCACTCTTCTTTCCCCCTTTTCTTCATCTGGATAATTACTTTATCCTTTATGACTCAGGTAACTCCTCCAGGAAGTAGTCCTTGACACATCCTAGCTGCACTGAAAGTCTCTCTTCCAAGCATCATAGCAGCGTGTGCTTCTCCCTGAGTAGGCTACGAATTCCTTGTGGCCCACAGTCAAAGCTCTTAGGTGTGTTGGTTCCTAATGCAGTTCCTGGCCCACAGTTGTCCTAAGAAAGGTCTATGCCACCTGCTGCTGTTTATGCGGCTGCCATCCTGGTGAAGTTGCTCGTACTAATTTAGACAGTGGCTTTCCTGACCACACACGGGAATCTCTTAGGGAACTTGTTAAAATACCAGGTTCTGGGCGCAACCCAAGGCCGAATGAATGGGAATCCCTAGGGTGGGCCCAAGTATCAGGATGTTTTCAAAGCTCCCCAGATTGATTTGCCTGTGCAACCAGGATTGAGAACCATCAACTCAGGACACCATTCAGACCCCAACTAAGAGATGATCTTAATTCTGGTCTGACTAGGCAAATGGGGAAGGGAATCCCTGCTGATATGGTTGCCGTACAGAGTTTAGGGGATCAGGAAGGATCTCCGCTCCTTCTCAGTGTGTCCCCACCACACACACACACACACACACACACACCCAACTCCTGCTCCTCACCACACCCACACACCAATGAAGCTAAATACTTGGTGCTCTCACTTTTGCACCTTCTTGGACGGCAGCTGTTGAAGCCTCTTCTCTGGGAACTCAGCAGTTCCCATGCACTCACTTGGTTTGCTTTTACTCCTAGTTCACAGAGACGGGGCACTTCATTGGTCATTACAGCACCTTGACCCTCAGGTGATCCTTTTAGAGCCAAAGGGTTGCCGGAAACTAATGGGCGGACCCACATGGACCTGAAATATATACAATTTTAGAGCCCCTCTTTAAACTTCAGTAGCTTCAGAGGAGATCTACTTCTGAGAACCGTGTGTGTGTGTGTGTGTGTGTGTGTGTGTGTGTGTTAGTTGCTCAGTCGTGTCCGATTCTTTGTGACTCCTGGAACTGTAGCTTGCCAGGTTCCTCTGTCCTTGAAATTCTCCAGGCAAGAATACTAGAGAGGGTTGCCATTCCCTTCTCCAGGGATCTTCCCAACCTAGGGATCAAACCTGGTCTCCCATACTGCAGGCAGATTCTTTACCATCTGAGCCACAAGGGAAGCCCTCTGAGACCATAACTACCATGTATTGTGTCAATACATACTGAAGACTTTCTTATGGAGCTCTCCTTACAACAAACAAGCAAGGATGTGTTATTCTTATTTTACAAATCGGGAAGCTCTGGTTCAAAAAGGTTTGTTACTCATCTTGGGACACACACTTGGCACTGAAATTCAATCCAGGCCTGGCTGGTTCCAGAACACAGACTGTTTCCACTACACGTGCAGACCTCAACATCTACAAAAACTGGGTACCTCCAGGGGCCAGGGATTATTATAAAAAGCAGGGAAATCCATACCACACCAAGGAACATATATAGACTGAAAAATGAATGTGACTAGCATATATATGGATGGTTTTTGCCAAGAAAATGCACTGGTCATAGCAAATACCCTCTTCCAACAACACAAGAGAAGACTCTACACATGGACATCACCAGACCGTCAATATTGAAATCAGATTGATTATATTCTTTGCAGCCAAAGATGGAGAAGCTCTATACAGTCAACAAAAACAAGACCAGGAGCTGACTGTGGCTCAGATCATGAACTCCTTATTGCCAAATTCAGACTCAAATTGAAGAAAGTATGAAAAACCACTAGACCGTTCAGGTATGACCTAAATCAAATCCCTTATGATTATACAGTGGAAGTGAGAAATAGATTTAAGACCTTAGATCTGATGGATAGAGTGCCTGATGAACTATGGACTGAGGTTCGTGACATTGTGCAGGAAACAGGGATCAAGACCATCCCCATGGAAAAGAAATGCAAAAAAGCAAACTGGCTGTCTTGGGAGGCCTTACAAATAGCTGTGAAAAGAAGAGAGGCGAAAAGCAAAGGAGAAAAGGAAAGATATAAGCATCTGAATGCAGAGTTCCAAAGAATAGCAAGGAGAGATAAGAAAGCCTTCTTTAGCGATTAATGCAAATAGAGGAAAACAACAGAATGGGAAAGACTAGAGATCTCTTCAAGAAAATAAGAGATATGAAGGGAACATTTCATGCAAAGATGGGCTCAATAAAGGACAGAAATGGTATGGACTTAACAGAAGCAGAAGATATTAAGAAGAGGTGGCAAGAATACACAGAAGAACTGCACAAAAAAGATCTTCACGANTTTATATTTATTTTTACCCTCATCTTTTAAAATGTCACTGTATGTCTATGTTTCATAAACTACATATAATCACAGTAGCATATATGTGTGTTTATTACTAAGTATATATCTCATGGAATACAGTTAAGAGCATAGACTGCCTGGTCAGATGGCCTGAGTTAAATCTCAGGTTTGCCACTGTGTGTCCTTAGGCAAGAATCCTTTTTGTGGATCAGTTCCCTCATATGTAAAATGAGCTAATCATACCTACCACACAGAGTTGTTGTGAAAACAAAATACTTGAAGGATATTTAGAAAAGTGCCCTGCAATAGCAAGCGCTGCAGGTTTTTTCCACGATAAAGACAAAGGTAATTATAATGCCTGGGCTTCCCTGGTGACTCGGTGGTAAAGAACCCGCCTGTCAGTTCAGGATATGTGGGTTCAATCCCTGAGTTGGGAAGATCCCCTGGAGAAGGAAATGGAAACCCATTCCAGTATTCTTGCCTGGAAAAGCCTATGGACAGAGGACCTGGGGGGCTACAGTTCATGGGGGTCGCAGAAGAGTCAGACACAACTTAGCAACCAAAGAGAAAAAGTTATCATGCCTATATTAAGTCACACTAAGAGTGCACTCTCTCACTCATTCTCTAGCTCTCTTCTTACTCTTTAAACCAGAGAAGGTGTGATCTTAAAAGTTTGGCAATTACTGCTCTATTTTGCTAACTCTTCTGGAGACAGAGAAACAAATGACTCTGAGCATCAGACCAAGACTCCTCCCAAACTACCTCCTCCAGTTGAAGCCAGCCTCTGGCCTTGGGGTCTGCCAAACTGCCTAAATCTTCAAGAGTTAAAATGGCAGGAATATTGTATGTTAGTCACTCAGTCGTGTCCAACTCTTTGTAGCCCCATGGACTATAGCCCGCCAGGCTTCTCTGTCCATGGGAATTCCCAGGCAAGAACACTGGAGTGGGTTACCATTCCCTTCTCCAGGGGATCTTCCTGACCCAGGGATTGAACCCAGCTCTCCCACATTGCAGGCAGACTCTTTAAAATCTGAGCCACCAGGGAAGCCCAGAGTTAGAAGAGTTAAAAGCTCAAAAGTTAAAAGAGGGTGCTAATAGGCTGGGGTTATTTCTCTTGTGTTGTCCTGTGGCCGAGGCCTGTCTGGGAGTGGGAGACAGACTACCGCACAGAGGATTCCTTCTGATGATTGGGGGATGGAGAGACCAAGAAACAAGGCTCCACTTAGAGCAGCCTCCCACTCTCCGAGGAAGAAGAAAGACGTCTGTGTGCTGGGCTGCTCCCCTGCCAGCAGCCAAGCAGAACAGCTGCTGATCCCTGGCCCTGAGCTCCCACTTCCCCATCTCCGGGCTGGGGCCACTGGCAGAGGGAACAGCAGCTGCAGAGAAAAGAAAGAAGTGCATTGAGTTGTGCTCCTGCAAGCTGCTCTCCTTTCCTCTTTGGCTCTTTCCAGTGACAATCTCATCGTCTGTATCCCCTCGTAGCCCCAGTGCCCTCAAGTCCAGAGGTCAGCCTCTGTCTCTCCTGTCTCCCTGGATGCTGTCATCCCACATTCCGAAAGGGAAGCAGACCCTTGCGACCCAGAAGACCCTTGCAAAGTTCCAACTTCGCCCCCTCCAGGCTCCTCTCCTTTCCCCTCCCATCTGCCTCTCGTGTGCTCAAATAGATTTATATTACTTATGCAAATAAATGTAGATGATTAAGCAAATGATTATGTAAATGATGCCTTCCCTTTTCTCATCCCAATTCTGGTAACACTAGGATAAAGTAACAATAATGATTCAATCCTGCCACTTGCAACAACTTGGATAAAACTTGAGGGCATTATGCTAAGTGAAATAAGTAGGCAGAGAAAGACAAATATTATATGATCTCACTTATAAATGAAGTCTAAAAAAATTGAACTCATAGAAACAGTAGATTGGTGGTCACCAGGGGCTGGGAAATAGATGGGGGAAAAGTGGAAACAGTATCAGATTTCATATTCTTAGGCTCCAAATGTGGACAGTGACTGAAGTCATGAAATTAAAAGATGCTTGCTCCTTGGAAGAAAAGCTATGACAAACCTAGACAGTGTATTAAAAAGCAGAGACATCACTCTGCTGACAAAGGTCCATCTAATCTAAACTATGGTTTTAGATCCATCTAATCTAAGCTATGGTTTTTCCAGTAGTCATGTATGGATGTGAGAGTTGGACCATAAAGAAAGCTGAGCACCAAAGAACCCATGCTTTCAAGCTGTGTTGTTGGAGGAGACTCTTAAGAGTCCCTTGGACGGCAAGGAGATCAAACCAGTGAATCCTAAAGGAAATCAGTCCTGAATATTCATTGAAAGGATTGATGCTGAAGCTGAAGTTCCAGTACTTTGGCCATATGATACGAATAACCAGCTTATTGGAAAAGCCCTGATGGTGGGAAAGATTGAGGTCTAGAGGCGAAGGGGACAACAGAGAATCAGATAGTTGGATGCATCACTGACTCAATGGACATGAGTCTGAACAAACTCCAGGAGATAATGAAGGACAGGGAAGCCTGGTGTGCTGCAGTCCATGGAGATGCAAAGACTCAGACATGAACAATAATAACAGGGGCTGGGGAGAAGGAGGGCGATAAGTAAAGGTGGTCAAAGGGTATAAACTTAAAGTTATAAGATAAATACATTCTGGGCGTCTAAGGTACAGCATGGCAACTAAAGTTAACAATACTATTTTGTATTGCTGGGAGAGTATCTCTTGCTGCTGCTGCTGCTAGGTCGCTTCAGTCGTGTCCGACTCTGTACAACCCCATAGACGGCAGCCCACCAGGCTCCCCCATCCCTGGGATTCTCCAGGCAAGAACACTGGAGTGGGTTGCCATTTCCTTCTCCAATGCATGAAAGTGAAAAGTGAAAGGGAAGTTGCTCAGTCGTGTCGAACTCTTTGTGACCTCATGGACTGCAGCCTACCAGGCTCCTCCGTCCATGGGATTTTCCAGGCAAGAGTACTGGAGTGGGTTGCCATTGCTTTCTCCAGAGTATCTCTTAAATGGTCTCAATACACACACACACAAAGTAACTATGTGAGGTGATAAACACAGTAACTAATCTTATGGTAGTCATCTCCCAATATATGCCTATATCAAATCATCAGGTACACCTTAAAGTTACACAATGTTGTATGCACTTATATTTCAATAAATCTGCAAAGACAATAATAATTAAAAGAAAATAGAATCAATTTGTAAAAGGAAAAAAAAAGTGGAAAATTAATCTAGAAAGAAAAAATGCAGTGGCTATTTCACAATGAGATTCAATTTCCATAAAGAATAAAATAAAAGAGGACTTTGACCTCAAATATCCATTAAAATTTCAAATCTGTAGCAAATTATAGAATCTGACTCTCTGTATCCATTGGGTTTTCCCATTGAAATTAGCAGCTCTTAGCAAATGGTCAAAAGGGTTAATTGCTATATTTTACCAATAGCTCATACTATTACATTGGTCCCAGGTGGCGCAAGTGGTATAGAACCTGCCTGCTAATGCAGGCGGAAAAGGCGATGGCACCCCACTCCATTACTCTTGCCTGGCAAATCCCATGGACAGAGGAGCCTGGTAGGCTGCAGTCCATGGGGTCGCTAGGAGTTGGACATGACTGAGTGACTTCACTTTCACTTTTCACTTTCATGCATTGGAGAAGGAAATGGCAACCCACTCCAGTGTTCTTGCCTGGAGAATCCCAGGGACAGCAGAGCCTGGTGGGCTACTGTCTCTGGGGTCACACAGAGTCAGACATGACTGAAGTGACTCAGCAGCAGCAGCAGCAGCCAATGCAGGAGAGTAAAGAGATGAGGGTTCGATCCCTGGGTCAGGAAGATCTCCTAGAAGAGGGCACGGCAACCCACTCCCATATTCTTGCCTGAAGAATCCCATGGACAGAGGAGCTTGGCAAGCTGCAGTCCATGGAGTCACAAAGAGCTGCACACAACTAAAATGACTTAGCATGCATGCACAGCTTATATTACACACTGAAAAAAACACTGAATTTTAGTCTAACAGGCAAAATATCTTCACAGAAAGAACCATAAGTACAACTGTTCAATTACGAGTTTTAAAACTCATCTCATATTTTAAAGAATGAATAAAGCTGTCTTTTCATGAACCATGTAAGAATAAGCAACTGGGTTTTTTAACTGAAATACACAATTTTGTAGATTGAGCATGATCTACAAGTAAATTAAGTACATCTTACCTAAGTTTTTAAGTTTGAGAAAGTTTATTGGAAGCCAACTACATGATGATCAATGGAAATTTAATAATTTCAAATGCTGTTACAGCTGAAATTCTCTCTCCAATTTTCACTTACTCAGATTGTCTATTATTTATAAAACTGACCCACATCACATCCACACATAAACTCTAGAAGCCCACAGAACATTTTGCTGAAAGTTTTAAAAACAAATGTTATTATAGAACCATCATTAAACATATGAATGATATTCTATTGCCTGGTTAAAAGTGTATCTCTAAATTGGAATTTTTAAGAAAACTTCTTAGCAGCACCATCTAGTGGGGAGTGCAGCAAAAAACTCAATATAACAAGTTCATGGAACGCTTTATTTAAAGTTTACTTCAAAAATGTTATTCCATTTTCTGACATAGAGTCTAAATTATGAGATATTTTTGAGAACCAGTTGAATAACTGAAAATACAGAAGTATAGAAAAACTTAGATTTTCTGCAATAGTTCGAATTTCAAATTTTCATACATTCTATTAACAAATATTCTTGAATTTTATATTTCTTTTATGTTCTGTTATTATCTTAAATAAAGAGAATTTTTAAATTGTACACAAAATATTTTTTAGTTATTTGTAAGTATTTTTAATGCAAATCATAAATTGAGAAAAATTTTATTGGATCATGTGTTCTATAGTTTCAGGTGAGTAGACAAGACAGAAGTTAGCTTACCTACAGAAATTTAGTTTTTATATCACCTTATGTTAAGCTGTGCTAATGTAGTTTTAAATAGACAATAGATGAGCAATCATTCTACAACTATCCTTCAGTATTTTTAAAATAGCCTGGGCTAATCTCCAGTGTGCAGAACATGAGTTATGATATTTTAGAATGGCTAACCTCAGACAAGGGTTATGTTAAGATTTTTACTTCTTCAGTAAATATAGTTGACCCTTGAACAACATACATTTCACGTGTACAATTCCACTTACATGCAGATTTTCTTGATAAATATGTTGACAAATTTTTTTGAGATTTGCAACAATTTGAAACAATTCACAAATGAACCACATAACCTAGAAATATTGAACAATTTAAGAAAAAGGTGTATCAGGAATGTACAAAATATATGTAGATACTAGCCTATCCTAAATAGGCATAAAGTGAGTGATATTTGATATAAAATTAATATGTGGTGTTTTTTTGTCTTTTTTTTTTTTTTTTTACTGTTACATAACTTTGCTTTCAAAGAATTACATTACTATATAGGATGCCTCTCTCTGGTAACTGGGTAAGGTAGGATGTTCTTTTGATGCAATAGTGTTTCCAGTACTGTGTTATGAAAATGACTGTAACATTCTATGCCATAAAAATTTTGTGATAATTAATTCATTAGCTTATAGGCTAGGCCACCCTGAAGTAATCATACTGCTGCTGCTTTGCTATTGATGTATGAAACTTTACACCTGCAAATAAATACAAATTTCTTTTTTGCATTCTCTTTTCATTTTTGATGTCTAGTATTAGTAATAAAAATAACATTTACCATGTTCTGTATCATATAAGACAATATTGATGTAGGTATAAAATCTTGTAAACAGACAACATAAACTAATGGTATTAATAAATACAGTACAGTCTGTAAATGTATATTCTCCCCCCTATAATTTTCTTTTTTGACTGAGTTGGATCTTTGCTGTGGTGCGCAGACTTCTCTAGTTGTATTGCGTGGGTTTAGTTGCCTGATGGCATAGAGGATCTCAGTTCTCAGACCAGGGATCGAACCCACATCCCCTGCGTTGGAAAGCAGATTATTAACCACTGAACCACCATGATTTTCTTAATAACATTGTCTTTTCTCTAGCTCACTTTACTATAAGAAGTTCAGTTCAGTTTAGTCACTCAGTCGTGTCCGACTATTTGCGATCCCATGGACTACAGCACGCCAGGCTTCCCTGTCTATCACCAACTCCCAGAGCTTACTCAAACTCATGTCCATCGAGTCGGTGATGCTATCTTATTATAAGAAAGCAGAATATAATACATATAACATATTAAATATGTGTTAATTGACTGTTTATGTAACAGGTAGGGCTTCCTGGTAACTGTAGGCAATTAATTGCTAAATTTTGGAGGAGGCAAAAGTTATACATGGATTTTAGCTGCACACACAGTCAGCACCTCTAACCCCTACATTGTTCAAGGATTGTCTAGTATATTGAGCATGTCCCATGTACCAGGCACTGGTCTAGGTTTCAACTAGAGCAACAAACGGTTCAGTTCAGCTGCTCAGTTATGTCCAACTCTTTGCGACCCCATGAACCGCAGCATGCCAGGCCTCCCTGTCCATCACCAACTCCCAGAGTCTACCCAAACCCATGTCCATTGAGTTGGTGATGCCATCCAACTGTCTCATCCTCTGTCGTCCTCTTCTCCTCCTGCCCTCAATCTTTCCCAGCATCAGGGTCTTTTCAAATGAGTCAGCTCGTCGCATGAGGTGGCCAAACTATTGGAGTTTCAGCTTCAACATCAGTCCTTCCAATGAATGAACACCTAGGACTGATCTGCTTTAGGATGGACTGGTTGGATCTCCTTGCAGTCCAAGGGACTCTCAAGAGTCTTCTCCAACACCACAGTTCAAAAGTATCAATTCTTCGGCACTCAGCTTTCTTTATAGTCCAACTTTCATATCCATACATGACCACTGGAAAAACCACAGCCTTAACTAGACGGACCTTTGTTGACAGAGGTCAACAAAGGTCAACAATGCTGTCTAGGTTGGTCATAACTTTCCTTCCAAGAAGTAAGCGTCTTTTAATTTCATGACTGCAATCACCATCTACAGTGATTTTGGAGCCCCCAAAAATAAAGTCTGACACTATTTCCACTGTTTCCCCATCTATTTCCCATGAAGTGATGGGACCGGATGCCATGATCTTCGTTTTCTGAATGTTGAGCTTTAAACCGTTTCACTCTCCTCTTTCACTTTCATCGAGAGGCTCTTTAGTTCTTCACTTTCTGCCATAATGGTGGTGTCATCTGCATATCTGAGGTTATTGATATTTCTCCTGGCAATCTTGATTCCAGGTTGTGCTTTCTCCATCCCAGCATTTCTCATGATGTACTCTGCATATAAGTTAAACAAGCAGGGTGACAATATACAGCCTTGACGTACTCCTTTTCCTATTTGGAACCAGTCTATTGTTCCATGTCCAGTTCTAACTGTTGCTTCCTGACCTGCATACAGATTTCTCAAGAGGCAGGTTAGGTGGCAGAATTTTCCACAGTTTGATTACATTCTTTGCAGCCAAAGAAGGAGAAGCTCTATACAGTCAGCAAAAACAAGACTGGGAGCTGACTGTGGCTCAGATCATGAACTCCTTATTGCCAAATTCAGACTTAAATTGAAGAAAGTGGGGAAAACAACTAGACCATTCAGGTATGACCTAAGTCAAATCCCTTATGACTATACAGTGGAAGTGAGAAATAGATTTAAGGGACTAGATTGATAGAATAACAAACAAAACACCCAGAATACATACTTTCAAGAAACTTACATCAGGGGAAGGATTATAGAAAAAAAGTAAATAAACAAATATATGATATGTCAGACAGTAATTGTGCTATGGAAAAAATGCAAGATCAAGGAGATAGGGAATAACAAGGAAGAGAATGGTTGCTATTGTATGTGAGGTTGTCCTTCTGACACCTTCTAACAAGGTGACCTTGAAACAGAGGCTAAAAAAAGGAGAAAGCAAGCAATGCAGATATCTGAGGGCCATGAGTTTCAGGTAGACAGAACAGGATGTGCAAAGGCTCTGGGGTGGGAGCTTGCTTGGTATATGCAGAGAACACCAAGGAGGTTGGCTGGGGCAAGATGATCCAAAACAGAAATAGGGGCTGAAGTCAAAGATGTAGGAGGACTTTATCATGCGGGCTCTTGTGGCATTGTAAAGAATCTTATACTACATGATGTGGGAAACCATGGAGAATTTTGAATAGGAGGGTTGCTCTAGATGTTGTGTTGATAAGGCCACAGTAATAGGAGGGAAGTGAGGAGCCCCATTAGGATGCAAAGATAACTTGGACTCTGGTGACAGCAGAGGAGGTAGTGGTAAGTAGCAAGGTTCTGGATTCATTTGCAGGTAGAACCACCAAGATTTGCTGATGGGTTAGATGTAAAAATGAGATAAAGAGAAGAGTCAAGGATAACACTAAGGTCTGTGTCCTGAGCAATTGGCAGGATGGAATGGGGTAGGAAAAGCCTATGTTTGGTGGGGGGGTTGGGGGGCATGCTGGAGATATCAAGAGCTTGATGTTGAATGTATAAAGTGTTAGATATCCATTAGACATCTAAATGGAAATGTCAAATTGACAGTCAAACAGGGGAGAAGTCCAGGCTAAAGGTATGAATTTAGGAGTTTTCAATGTGTAGATGATATTTAAAGCCTGGAGCTAAATGAGATCTCCCAGAGAGTAGGTGTACATCAACCAAAGAAGAGGTTTAAAGACTGCACCATGGGGCTTTCCAATGTTTGTTGGTGAGAAAGATAGAGAACCAGCAGGGGAATCTAAGAAGGAAGCTAGTGAGGTGGAGGAAATCAAGAGAGGTGGTGTCCTGGGATCAGATGAAGCAAGCTTTTTAAGGAAGAGGGAATGATTGATGAATCAACAGGATGAGAATCAGGAACTCACCATTGGATTCAACACTAAAAGAGCCATTGGCGACCCTGACAAAGGCATTGTTGGTAGGGTGCTGGGAATACAAGTCTGATTGAAACAGGTTCAAGAGAAAATGAGAATGAAGCAACAGGAAACAAGGAGAATAATCAGTCTAGATGTTTGGCATGAAGAAAAGAAAAGAAAAGCTAGTAGTGGGACAGGGAGATAGGATCAAGACTTTTTAAGAGAGCAGAAATTATTTTCAAACAAAATTTTTTTTTTAAGATTGAAGACATTACTGCTTGCTTGTATGCTAGTTGGAAAGAAGCCATAGAAAGAGGGGGACTGATGAAGCAGAAGGAAGAGGAGAGGCTCACTGGAGTGGTGCATTTGAGTAGGTGCAAGGGGATGGTATCAGAGTGTAGTGGAGGAGCTGAGCGTTGATACACACAGGTAGTCGGTTCACAGAAATAGGAGGGACAGCAGGATACAGGAGCACAGATGCAGGGAGGTAGGTGGGCAAGCTGTGTTGGTGGGTACTTGTGGTTCTCCTCTGATTGCTTCTATTTTTTTCTGTGCAAGGACATCAACAGAGAAGGGGGAGAGAAGGAGGTGACAAAATTCAGAAAAAAAGGGGGTGTGAAATAGCCATCTAGAAGAGTGGGGAAGTGAATGGCCCGGGGAAGTGTCTTGTAACAGGATAGCCTCCTTGAGGTTGGGGCTTTAATTTTTTAGTGACCGCCTCCTTTGCAGAACTCCAGTAGTAATATCCAAACTTTTTTATTTGGCACATAACACATTAGATCCTATTATCATTTATCTGTTTTTTGAGAATCCTGCCTCTCCTTTTTTTTTTCTAATTATACCTCACATGTTTCCAAAATGGGGCTGAGAAAATTTATGTACAACAGGGAATTATTTAAAACCGCATAACCGAGGGCTTCAGGAGAAAAAAAGAAAAATATGTGTGTTCCACGTGTGAAATACGTGTGAATATGTGGGGTGGTCTAATTCTCAAGTGTGATGTTATCAAGTCCACAGGGTTATACACTAAACCCATATCCTCCAATCTGGCCTCTACCAACAGGAAAAGTAATATTTGGTCCCCATAATTACTTTTTGTTTTATTTCTCAGTTATTCAGAAACTGGCTGGTGAAGGCAGTCATTGGAGGCTGCCTTGAATACTCCAAGAATTTAGGCCCAAGAAAATGAAGGAATATTCAGAGCACATTTTAGATTAGAAGAGATTTTGCTGATGGAAACTGTGGATTCTAGGAGACTCAGGGAAGGATTCAGATAGTTGAGGAAGACTAGTCACCAAAGGAGAAGATATACAGAGCTCTGTTGGGATGGGAGTCCTGGTGATGAGAGATGGCCGGGAGTTCAGGGCTTCCTGACCACAGCAGGGACCAGCTGCTGTGGGGAGGGTGACCTGGAAGGTCTATACGGTAGAAGCTGTGTATTGGAGGCTGTGGTGCCTGACCCAGGTCCCCCCTTTCAGTAGCAAGGCAGTACTCCCTAGGCTGCTGGGAGAAACCAAGGACTTGAGTTCCTCCAAGGATATTCATCCTGGCTGAAGGTATATGCCTTGTCCAAGGCCATGCCTCCCTGCCTGGGGACAACCCACATCCCAAAAGTTGGAAGTGCAAAGGCCCAACCCCCTTGCCTCCATTCAGGACATCTCTGAAGGGCTTTCTGAGCCTCAGAGCTTCCCATAGATCTGCTGAGGCTGCTGCCACATTTGCTTCATGGCTCAACCCCTCCTTCTGCTCAGTTTTGCTTTCTTCACTCCCTCAACAGGTGTTATTCCCAAGAGCTCTCACTAGCAACCTTCCTACAGGGAAGTCTCTATTTCAGAGTCTCTTTCCTGGGAAATGTGTTCGACACCAGTCACCAACAGAAGTGTTCTCAGGAAGCAAAATCTAAAATGGGATTCTAGAGCTGGATTACAAACCAGCCAACCAGCATTGAAAATGTCATCTGGTAGTAAATGGAGTATTGAAAACTAGCATGCTGTAACTGTGCAAATGTTAAAAGCTTGATCAGTGGACAAGTTGGGACAAGATATCCATAGAAGGTAATGGGGGTGCTGTTTCAGGCATTTGAGAGGTTACAAGAAGTTATAATTACATGGATTCAGATGGCTGTTGCTGAGGGCTATTCCTGTACGGGAGAAATGCAATAAAAGGTGTGAAGGTGATTAACTACCAATCTAAGACAAACTGTGAATGTCAGTGGACTTCCCTGGCAACATATAAGAGAGATATCTGCTGAAGTCACAGGACACAAAAGGCAGACGGTCAGGCCCAGGGCTTAATTGTGAGGCAAATGGAGTTTCAGAGAAGGGTGACTTCTCATGGCAATTCTGCTTTGTCAAAGTTAAGGCCTTGTTTGAGAAGAAGTGGGACCCTGTGAATGGCAAGGGGGACATCTGGGTCAGTGAATTGAAAATATGGAATTTTGAGTTCCCCTGAACACTTTGGGCCCGCAGAAGAGGCCCACTCTTCCTTCCTAAAGACCTGTGCTCCCCACTTATTCAAAAACAATTCAAAGCCTTCTGTTACGCAAGACACAAGCCAGCTCAGGAAATAACTCCCCTCCTGGGCATCAGAACAATAACAAGAGTGAAGTTACAAAATAACCCATCCCGGGAGAAGCTAAGACTAAGACAAGAAAGGGTTTGTATCCTCAAGGAGGTATAGGATCTAGCCAAGAGGTGTTGACATGAGCATGTAGGAGTGACTCGTGACGGGGCTGGATCAAGATAGGCAGAACATAAATTTTGGTAGAGTGAGTTACTGATGTGGAAACATTTTCCATGATATACAGAGACACACACCAGCTCTGTGTCCAGGCAGGTTCTAGGATACACATTACTAACACATTGCTAGGCTGGCACTCGGAGGCTTGGAGAAAGTGATCGCACATGGGTGGTAAAGTAGACAGGCCAAAATGCCATGGCAGGTGGCAGAAGAAGGAACGAGAAAGACTCTGAGAAGTGGCCTGAGGTAAGAGTACATGGGCAATGGCAAGGTCTTGGAAGGTTTGTCAGGGCCCAGAAGGAAAAAATACTGGAAGATCAGACACAGCAAAAACTGGGGAATCAAGGGATGCACAAGATAGGAGTGGGCACAAAGGATGAAGAGCTGTGCATCACATGTTAGGGCTTTCCAGAAAACAGCTACCGCAGAAGATGAATCAGACAACCAAGGAGAAAGAGTGATCGGGCTGGCTGACATCAGCCAGTGTTGCCAGCCAAAATCTTGGCCTTCTCTGCCCGCCAAAGCCGAATGAAAAATACAGAGACAGCGTCTGGAGGAAATAGAAAGGCAGCTTTGATTCTCAGCCAGGGGAGAGGGGAACACAGTAGGCTCAGGCCTCAAGAACTGTGCCCCACCTCCATGAGGAGTCTAGGGGTTTATATAAGGCAATTGCTCACAGTCAGGAGTCAGTGATGAGGAACAAAGGTGATAGGATGTTGATTTCTTCCTCCTGCATTGTCTTCCTCAAAGGCAGTCATAAACTGGTGTCTGCTGCTGCTAAGTCACTTCAGTCGTGTCCAACTCTGTGAGACCCCAGAGACGGCAGCCCACCAGGCTCCCTCGTCCCTGGGATTCTCCAGGCAAGAACACTGGCATGGGTTGCCATTTCCTTCTCCAATGCATGAAAGTGAAAAGTGAAAGTGAAGTCGCTCAGTCGTGTCCGACTCCTAGCGACCCCATGGACTTCACCCTACCGGGCTCCTCCGTCCATGGGATTCTCCAGGTAAGAGTACTGGAGTTGGGTGCCATTGCCTTCTCCGAAACTGGTGTCAGTAACCCAATAATTGAGTCTGGCAGTTAGGTGGCTCTGCAGCTTTCTTTCCGATATGCAACTTTAAGGGGAAGGGTGTTGTTAGTGTAAGCACCAGATAGGAGATGTATTTAGCATAGAATCAAAGGAAAAAATGTGGATTGTAGAATACTGGAGTGATTTGCCATGCCTTCTTCCAGGGGATCTTCCTGACCCAGGGATTGAACCTAGGTCTCCTACATCTCTTGCATTGGCAGGCAGGTTCTTTACCACTAGCACCACCAGGGAAGCCCACTGCAGGGCTTCCTTTTCCAAGAACTTAGAGAGGGTCTGAACCAGTGACATAAGAGCCCATATAATATTGCATCAGACCAAAGGACACACTTTAAAACAAAGGTGGTACAGAGGTAGGCAGGCATATAACCATGGAGTCATTATTCTGATCACATACTATACCACTCAGAAGCTACTCAGTCAGTTCAGTCACTCAGTCGTGTCCGACTCTTTGCAACCCCATGAATCGTAGCACGCCAGGCCTCCCTGTCCATCACCATCTCCCGGAGGTCACTCAGACTCACGTCCATCAAGTCAGTGATGCCATCCAGCCATCTCATCCTTGGTCGTCCCCTTCTCCTCCTGCCCCAATCCCTCCCAGCATCAGAGCCTTTTCCAATGAGTCAACTCTTCCCATGAGGTGGCCAAAGTACTGGAGTTTCAGCTTCAGCATCATTCCTTCCAAAGAAATCCCAGGGCTGATCTCCTTCAGAATGGACTGGTTGGATCTCCTTGCAGTCCAAGGGACCCTCAAGAGTCTTCTCCAACACCACAGTTCAAAAGCATCAATTCTTCGGCACTCAGCCTTCTTCACAGTCCAACTCTCACATCCATACATGACCACTGGAGAAACCATAGCCTTGACTAGACGGATCTTAGTTGGCAAAGTAATGTCTCTGCTTTTGGATATGCTATGTAGGTTGGTCATAACTTTCCTTCCAAGGAGTAAGTATCTTTTAATTTCATGGCTGCAGTCACCATCTGCAGTGATTTTGGAGCCCCAAAAAATAAAGTCTGACACTGTTTCCCCATCTATTTCCCATAAAGTGATGGGACCAGAGGCCATGATCTTCGTTTTCTGAATGTTGAGCTTTAAGCCAGCTTTTTCACTCTCCTCTTTCACTTTCATCAAGAGGCTTTTTAGTTCCTCTTCACTTTCTGCCATAAGGGTGGTGTCATCTGCATATCTGAGGTTATTGATATTTCTCCTGGAAATCTTGATTCCAGCTTGTGTTTCTTCCAGTCCAGCATTTCTCTAGCCTTCCTAATAGAATAATGATATATCTGTTAGAAGAGATTACTGAGCTTCCAGCTTGGAGATTATATTTTCAAGCAGTTCACACCCTAAATCAAGAACTATGATTTCTTTCAAAGAATCTTTTTAAGGGTGCTTTCTTTGAAGGAATCTTTTGTGAGGGTTAATTTACTTAGATTAAATAATTTAGTTTAAATATTCTCTTATCCCAGCTCACATAATTTGCAATATTTCTCAATACACTGAAAGCAAATGCAAGAGGAAAGAGGTCATTGCCAACCTCTCTGCATTTGGGGACTTGCCTGCTTCCCTCATGATACTCTGCTCCTGACATGTGGCTGTCTGAGACACAACCTGGGGAGGACAAGTGTCATGTGTACATGGAATATTAATGAGAATTAATCTCTTATTTTTACAGAGATAAGGAGCAAGAGTAGTTCTAAGTGTTTTCTATCCGCACCTCTATGAATCATCTCTCACACTGCTTTGGGTAGGGGCACCCCAATTTAGAGCCCTCCGATCTAGTGAGCAGAAGGTCTGAGCACTCCAGATCCAGGATCCTTCTTTTGGTCGGTGCTGAGAAATAGTGCTTTTTTTTCCCAGTCACAGTTTCAATTTCAGCACTTGTCATTGGTTTCTTCATATTTTCTATTTCTTCCTGGTTCAGTCCTGGGAGATCATATCAGTACCTTTCTAAAAATTTGTCCATTTCATCCAGGTTTTCCATTTTCTTGGCATACAATTGCTCCTAGTAGTCTTTTATGATTCTTTGTGTGTTTCTGTAGAGCTTCTCCTTTTTTATTTCTAACTTTATTGATTTGAGTCCTTTCCCTTTTTTTTTCTTGATGAGTCTGGCTAAAGATTTATCCATTTTGTTCATCTTTTCTAAGAACCAGCTTTTAGTTTCATTGATATTTTGCTATTATTTTCTTTCTATTTCATTTATTTCTGCTCTGATCTTTATTATTTTCTTCTACAAAGAAAAGAAATAATAGGTTTTGCTTGTTCTTTCTCTAGCTGATATTGCTTCTTGAATTACTCTTCTTTCCATCTTTCCTTCTGATAACACATACTTTGTTAGTTTTTTTAAATCTCTATTTAGGTAGGAGTCAATTTGTGGCTCAAGTAGGCCTGTGAGACTTTTATCTACTAAATGTTGATGTTAATCCTTTCTACTATCCTTAAGGATCTTTATCCTTATGGTCTAGATTTAAATTATGTTCAGGTTCTTTGTCTATGTGAACTACAACAAATATGTGTGAAATATAACATACAAGTTTAGGAGAAACTCAATATCAAGTTGAAAAACACATCACACTGGCAAAAAAAATTTTATCTTAAAATAAGAAATCTTGTTTAATGACTCTATATTCCCAAAGCTGCCTGTGTGTTAGAATAACTTATAGCACTGAGAAAACAAAAAAGAATAAAGCAAAACTCACTCATTCTTGGGCCCCACCTGCACTGGGACTGTTCAGGTGGCACTAGTGGTAAAAGAACTCTCCTGCCAATGCAAGAGACGTAAGCCACGTGCATTCAACCCCTGGGTTGGGAAGATCCCTGGAGAAGGAAATGGCAACCCACTCCAGTATTCATGCCTGGGAAGTCCCATGGACAGAGGAGCCTGGCAGGCTACAGTCTATGGGGTTGCACTGAGTCGGACACGACTGAAGCAGCTGAGCACAAACAACACAAAAGGGTCAGCTGTGAGGAATTAAAGAGCTACAATAGCAGTGACTTACCCGTGAGTTGATTTCTCTCTCACGCAAATGACTGCTGGAAGGCAGAGCAGCAATTCTGCTTCATGAGGTCCTAGGGGACCAAGTTCTTTGTAGTCCTCCTTTCTGCAATCCCTAGGGACTTTCGTCCTTGTGATCCAGTATAATGGGTTGAACTCCAGCCTTCTCATCTGTGTTCTAGGCAGCAAGATGGAGGAAGGGACAAAAACAAACAAACAACCCACACCCCCCAAAAAATAGGAAAAGGATGCCTATCATCTGATCCTTAAGGTAGGTTCCTGAAAGCTACTATTGACATTGCCATTTACACTCCATTGTCTAAATCTTAGTCACATATTCACAACTGGATTCAAGAGAAGCTGACAATATTATTTATTGTGAGCACACAAATGCTTAGCTAGAAACTAGAGTGTGTAAAGTTTATTGCTACAGAAGAAGCATTGGGTGACAGCCAACAGTCCCGGCCAAAACTCACAAATCAAGGACTTTTTAGGCCATGGCAGTCTTCAGGAATCCAAGTGCACTTATGAATTGGTTGGAGAAACTTTTGCAGTACCCCATCCTAAGGCTCTTACATTAAATCCAGGATTAGCAATTGCTTCTGTGCTCTCTTAGAGGAGGTGGAAGATATGCACAAGGTTGATTGCATCGGCTCTGTGCACGTCATTTTATCAGATGCTTTCAGGCACTCACTCCCAAGCTAGTTTTAAGTTTGGTGAAAGAGAACAAATATTACAAAAGAAATCCCCAGGAATTCTTTGGACAAGAATTAAAAGCCCTGTCATCTCTCTCACATTCCTCTTTCTAAGGGTGCCAGGAAAAAAGGAAAAAAAAAAAAAAAACAAGAGGAGCAGACAACATGTACAGTTAACCCTGGAGCAAGGTTGGGGTTAGGGGTGTTGACCCTTGACCCAGTCTAAAATTTCAGCCATAATTTATAGTGTGTGCATGCTAGGTTTCTTCAGTTATGTCCAGCTTTTTGTGACTCTATGGACTGTAGCCCACCAGGCTCCTCTGTCCATGGGATTCTCCAGGCAAGAATACTAGAGTGGGTTGCCATGCTCTTCTCCAGGGGATCTTCCCGACCCAGGGATCAAACCCACGTCTCATGTCTCCAGTATCGGCAGGTGGGTTCTTTATCACTAGTGACAAGTGGGCCCTCCATATACTCGATTCCTCAGCTATGGCTCCTCTGTGTCAGCAGATTCAATCAGCCACAGATGGTGTAGTACTGAAATGTTTACCACTGGGAAAAAAAAAAATTCAGGTTTAACTGGACCTGCACAGTTCAAACTCGTTTTGTTCAAGGGTCATCTTTTCCTTAGTTTGGTCCATTGGAGACTATCTAAGTAGAGACAATCTAAATAGAGACTTTCCCTCTGCTTTCGTCTCCTAACTTTTAGAAAGATACTTAAAGCAATAAACAGAAGAAACTGGTTTTGGCTTAAAATCTGTACACAGCATGCCCTGGAAATACTACTAGGTGTTGTACAGCTTTGTGAGGTATGTGGTCATTAGATATCTACTTATACATAGTATCAATAGTGTATGTGATTAAAGTTGTTTTTAAACATAGTCCAGAGAACTTGATTTGGATTAATTTCATCAATGGCTACCAAGAAAGTTCAGCTAATCTAATGAGCCTGCAATATTTCTGACTTTCTAAGTGTCTATTTTAAACACAAGTGTAAGACTCTAGAAATTTGTTTCCCAAGTGGCAGAGGAACCAGAGGTCAAATTGCCAACAATCGTTGGATCATGGAGAAAGCCAGGGAATTCCAGAAAAACATCTTTTTCTGCTTCATTGACAATGCTAAAGCCTTTGCAAGGAGATCCAACCAGTCCATCCTACAGGAAATCAGTCCTGGGTGTTCATTGGAAGGACTGATGTTGAAGCTGAAACTCCAGTAGTTTGGCCACCTCATGCAACGAGCTGACTGAGCTGACTCATTTGGAAAGACCCTGATGCTGGGAAAGACTGAGGGCAAGAGGAGAAGGGGACGACAGAGGATGAGATGATTGGGTGGCATCACTGACTCAATGGACATGGGTTTGTGTGGACTCCAGGAGTTGGTGATGGACAGGGAGGCCTGGCGTGCTGCAGTTCATGGGGTCGCAGAGAGTCGGACACGACTAAGTGACTGAACTGAACTGAACTGAAAGCCTTTAACTGTGTATCACAACTGTGTGGAAAATTCTTAAAGAGCTGGGAATACCAGATGACCTTACCTGCCTCCTGAGAAGCTTGTATGCAGGTCATGAAACAAGTTAGAACAAGACATGGAACAACTGACTGGTTCAAAATTGAGAAAGGAGTGCATCAAGGCTATATATTGTCACCCTGCAGAGTACATCATGTGAAAGAAGTGCATTGTGTGAAATGCCAGACTGGATGAAGCACAAGCTGGAACCACGATTGCCAGGAGAAATATCAGTTACCTCAAACATGCAGATGATACCACCTTTATGGCAAAAAGCGAAGAGGAACTAAAGAGCCTCTTGATGAGGGTGAAAGAGGAGAGTGAAACACCTGGCTTAAAACTCAACATTCAAAATACTAAGATCATGACATCTGGTCCCATTACTTCATGGCAAATAGATGGGGAAACTGACTGGTTTTATTTTTCTTGGGCTCTAAAATCACTATGGACTGTGACTGCAGCCATGAAATTAAAAGACACTTGCTCTTGGAAGAAAAACTATGACAATCTTAGAGAGCATATTAAAAAGCAGACATCACTTTGCCAGCAAAGGTCCATATAGTCAAAACTACGGTTTTTCCAGTAGTCATGTACAGATGTGAGAGCTGGACCATAAAGAAGGCTCAGCACAAAGAATTGATGCTTTTGAACTGTGGCACTAGATAAGACTCTTGAGAGTCCCTTGGACTGCAAGGAGATCAAACCAGTCAATCCTAAAAGAATCAACCCTGAATATTCATTGGAAGGACTGTTGCTAAAGCTCCAATACTTCGGCCACCTGATGCAAAGAGCCAACTCATTGTAAAAGACCCTGATGCTGGGAAAGATTGAGGGCAGGAGGAAAAGAGGGTAGCAGAAGATGAGATGGTTGGAAGGCATCACCAACTCAATGGACATGAATTTGAGCAAACTCCAGGAGACAGTAGAAGACAGAGAAGCCTGGTGTATTACAGGCCGTAGGGTCACAGAGAATGGCAAAGAGACTGAACAACAGTGCTGTGGAGTATGATTTGTAGGCACATTTCTGTAACATCATTAATCAAGGGAGTTAGGACCTCTCACTCTCTTTCTTGCAAGCATACCGATTTCTGCTGGAAACAAATAAGCAGATAGAAATTGCAGCTGCAGGGTGGCTTTTCTGATTTAAGGAATATCATTAGTCTCATCTTCAAAGCTGGAGTATTATGGCAAAGCTTCAAGGGTACTTGTAACATGTAGTTCTTGTCAGAGTCAATTACTATTAGAACACATTTTTTTAAATGTCATTCAGAAGGCGATTTTTTTGAAAGATAGTTTACAGATTTTTTAGTAACAACAAAATAAGCCTTTAAGCAAGTGCATTTTCAATAATTGGATAGTATATCCTGGAAAGGTTTCTTCATATTAACCACTGCTGTGTGCAGAACCCAATAGTTTGAATCAGTTTTGCCTCCTTTGATACAAAATAAGGATAAATGAACTCATATTTCTTCTTCCCATGATACCTATAAAATGTTGGTCCTTAACATTTATTGAGTCACAGACACTTCAGAGAATATGATATAAGATAAGATATGGTACCTTTTCTAAGAAGTGCAGTCAGATACATACACACAAATATTAGCATAAAGTTTCAGGGATTATGGACTCATAAAAATCTATTTGTAGACACTCTAGTGTCAAAACCCTGATCTAGAGGAGAATGAAAGAGGAAAATAAGTTTTAAGAACTCAAAAAAAAAAAAAGAAAGAAAAAAGCGCTCAAAATTGAAATCT
>SJYQ01006033.1:121609-132965 GCA_006410935.1 Redunca redunca | reverse complement strand
GTTTTGAATATATTATGTTATCAATCATTAGAAATTATTGATTTAGATCCTCTGGAATATATTTAATTTTTAAATCATATTAAATTATTCAATATATATATTGAATTATTTAAAACAGTTTTGCAAATTTACTAAACATCTGTGTTTTACTCAGTAACAAGAAGGCTGGATAGCTCTCACCGCTGTAGCAACTTGTATCCTAAACTTTAGCCTGCATCAACCAGAGGTAGAGTTGAGGGTTCAAAATCCTGGCCCTCTGGCTTTCAGTCCCAAGCTTCATATAAAATTCCTACCAATCCTGGTGGGCTGCTGTCTATGGGGTCGCACAGAGTCGGACACGACTGCAGCGACTTAGCAGCAACAGCAGCAGAGAGTACAATCTCACAGGAACAATAAGGACTCATGAGAAGTTTACATGAAAGTGCTTTGTAAAGTACAACACGATACAGATGATGGAACTGAACACAGCAGGAAAGGAAAGCCACCTGTGAGGGCGGAGCCCAGCTCCTCGCACTCCCCTTGCAGAGCAGGGCTGCTGAAGGACCTTTGCGGCCCCAAACAACTCAGAGTCCTAACCACAGAGTGAGCCAGACTAATGCTTTCTAGAAGTGTCTTAGCTATAATTTTACTCACTTCCTTGTAAGCATGAAAGCTTCCATGTTAAATTACCTTATACTATTAATAGTAAAGCTTAAAAAAAAAAACTTAAAGCTTATTGAGTGTTCATAAGGAACACATTAGAAATGCGTTAAAGCATTTTGCATGTATTAACTCTTAATCCTCACCACAACCCTATGCGTTAAATCCTATCATTTAACCCACTTTACAAATGAGCAACCTGAAGACGTAAGTAACTTCCCTGAGGTCTGATACCTAGCAAGTAGGTGTGCTGGGGTCTCAACCCAAGTCATGTGAAGAGTCTGCATCCTTAACATACAGAATATATGGCATGGACGGAGGAGCCTGGTGGGCTGCAGTCCATGGGGTCGCGAAGAGTCGGACACGACTGAGCGACTTCACTTTCACTTTTCACTTTCACGTATTGGAGAAGGAAATGGCAACCCACTCCAGTGTTCTTGCCTGGAGAATCCCGGGGGCGGAGCCTGGTGGGCTGCTGTCTATGGGGTCGCACAGAGTTGGATATGACTGAAGCGACTTAGCAGCAAGTAGAAATAGAAGGATGGGAAGGATTTTTAAGAGCAATCAGTTGAGTTATAGTCCTACCCACGCCTTCAGCACATGACTTGGAGTCACTATACTCAGAGTCCTAGTTTCCAAATTCTTCAAATTGGGAATGTGACTGTTTGAAGCTCTGATCTCATGAGTTTTGGTGAAAATCAAATCAAACAAAGCATGCAACAGCTCTCTGTAGAAGTTGCTACTTCTACAAAGTAGAAGGCTATAAGGTACTAGCCTTATCACTCCTATAAGAGAACCTGGAAACAGAACTTGGACCTTTTGTTAATGCATTTTTGTTTGCTTATTTATGGCTAGGCTGAGTTGTCATTGCTTTGTGTGAGCTTTTCTCTAGGTGCAGTGAGTGAGGGCTGTTCTCTAGCTGTGGTGTTCTCATTGTGGCTGGCTGCTCTTGCTGTGGAGCACAGGCATTGCTCAATAGCTGCAGGTCCTAGAATCTAGAGCACAGGCTCAGCAGTTGTGGTGCAGGGGCTTAGCTGCTCTGTGGCACATGGGGTCATCCCAGACCAGGGATCGAACCCATATTCCCTGCATTGGCAAGTGGATTCTTTACCACTGAACCACCAGGGAAGCCTGAACTTGGGCCCTTGAAATGCAGCTTTTAACCTAAAGCAGAATTATCCTTGCTGCTCTTCTGATTAATAAACAATGTCATGTTGGGGGTGGGGGTGGGGGGAAGAAGTATCAGCTATTATTTTAGATCTTCAGTTCTATAAACTGATATTTTTTCATTTAATCACTAAAAATATACATGAAACCAGTAACTGTTTCCTTCAAAAAGTTCTTCACTAACTTCTCACAACCTCGTGGTCTCAAAGTTCTCAATAAATTAGGGCTGAAAGACCAAGCTTTTCACTGTTGGTAATTATGTTTTCATAGGTCAATACTGTGTGTATATTGAATTTAGTTTCCTAAATTTTCCTCACTAAACACACACAGACAGGGACCAGGAGTCCTGTTCCTGGACCAAGTCACTGCCTTTAACTAGCCTGGAATTAAATCTCATCAAGAATCCCTTCTACTCAAAGAAATAAACAAAGGATAAGGGATGCTTTGACTACTGGCGCTTCAGTGTCTAGTCAACAGCAGTCTTCTCCCCTTCTGACAGCCTTGAGAGCCCAGGCGAGGTGAAAGGAAGTGGACTGGCAGTGGTGCCAACCCAATCTGAGAGCACAGGCTCACTGAAGCGCAAACCTGGGCTCATCAGGGCTGGGGTTTTCCAGGGGGCCCAATGAAAGGACGACGAGTCATGGCTTTTGAGGATGTTGGCAAGAGAGTAGCTGAAGTGATGATTGGAAATGAAAACTGAATAGAGAAGGAAGTAAAGATTAAAAGAGCTTATCAAGTAACGGATGCAGTTGGAATAACTGAGAAAGGGATGTGGAGAAACACAAGGTTTAGTGAAAAAGTACGAGTTCACATTTCAGTGGTGGAGAAATGTTCAGGGTGAAGCCCGAAGCGTGGGTCACGGAAGTGAAGTGAGGCGAACGTCACTGCATCTGAGGAGGTGAAGGAGCCCAGAAGCAACAGGGCTGGATGGATTCTCCACAGAGGGGATGAGGACAACAAGGAAAGGACAGCGGGATTGGGGCCAAATCGGATAACCGTGAGCCAGGTACTAAAATGAGGGCCAAGGCAGGGGAGCATGGACAGTGATGAGGAGGGACAGAGCAGGCAGGGAGATGGCAGCAAACCAGAGGACGAGTGTCTAGAAAGGGGTCGTGGTCTGAGAGGGGAAGTGGGAAGTGGCAGTGCAGTCCAGGGAGTGTGGAAAGAAGCAACAGCCTTCTGGAGAGGGCTTCAGGAGAAGCGAGTGCCCGGGGTAAGTCAGGTTTCAGGCAGGAGACAGAGGGAGAGCCCCTAGTGAACCAGATGAGGCTGTGGGGGCATTCCAGAGGACATGGGGCACAGACGGAGGATGTCACCAAGACCAAGGCGGGCAGGGCAGGAAGCGGATAAAAATGACGAAGGGGGAAATGACCAGCTCTCACTTTATTTTTATCCACATTGTCTTCTACGTAGTTTAAAAGCTTTTGCAAGTATTTTTCAGAACAATGTGGTGTATACTTAAACAAAAAAACTTGAACTTATAAACATTCCATGCCAGACACAAACCTGAAGTCTTTTTAAAAAGCTCATGATAAGGAAACAGGGAAATTCTCAAATGATGGTTGACAAACACGATACTGATAAACATAAAGAGTTTTTACTATTATTTTGCGTTAATTTTTCTTGGCTTGAAGGAATACAGGAAAGAAGAAACAGGTAAGTACATAACTAGAAACAAATATTGGTATTGCTGAAGGAATATAAAAAGGTACACTCAGTTCTTTGCCATACTATTTATCCAGCTCCTTAAAAATCACAAGTGAACAGAGTCAGTGCTACAAGGAGCACAGTATGTTTGTATTGAAGACATACTACTTTATTTCCGAATTTCACTGAGACAGCTACAGACTAAGCTGTAGAGAAGGCTCTT
Organism: Redunca redunca; assembly: GCA_006410935.1. NCBI lineage: Eukaryota > Metazoa > Chordata > Mammalia > Artiodactyla > Bovidae > Redunca > Redunca redunca. The sequence continues at coordinate 129,289 of SJYQ01006033.1, read as the reverse complement.
TCATTCCACACTGCACTGGTGCTAGTGAGCTTGCTGAAGATTAAGAAAGTTGGTGCTTTTAGTAAACTTTGGACCTCCTCTCCCAGAAGACTGTATACAGGCTAATACAAACCACACTCCACTTACTATTTCAGGGGATTTGGAATCCACCCGAGACCATTCTTGGGCCAAGACTAAGACTACGTGAAGTTTAGGATAGTGGCCCAAAGAAGCCATTCGGAGAGCTAGCTTCTGAGGAAAGAAGACATTTTGTTTAGGAAATTTTCAAGGGGAAAAAGTAAGGAAGCCCATGTTTCAGGTAAAGATGAATTTGGGGATAGTGGCTTTGAATCAGGAGAAGTGAATGGATGCAAGGACCAGAAAGACACAGCCTTCATTCCCAATCCCTAGCTATAGGAGTAACAGGCCACACCTTGAAATGTGGTACACATCATAATCTTGCTGGGAAACCCAGGGATGAGAGACCTGTAAGAGGCAGAAATGAGTTTAGAAATGCCCAGAGTCTGGAATCAGACAGATGTAGCATTAGAGGACTTGGGTTTAATTAGTTCACTGTTGAGAAGGCCTAGTGTTTCTCAGCCTCACATGCAAAGATAGTTCATGGGCTGGGGTGAAAATTAAGTTAACTAAAAAAGTGACGCGTTCAGCAAAGGGCCTGGCACGTGGTGGCCCAAAGCAAACGGTAGCACTTGACAAATGGAGATTTGGGGAGTGACATTGCTCATGTTCTTACCGAGAACTCCAACAGAAGAGATGGGCCGACCCGACGTTGTTTTCCAGGAAGCCCCGGAGGGAGTGGACCACTTATTTGCCATCCTCTCAGCAAAGAAAGCATATTGCAGGGCCTTGGCCTGCCCTGAGGTATTAAGGTACAGGCCCAGCTCCTTTTCCTTATTGCTGCCCATGTCATATGGATATTGGACAGCAGCCTGGACTGCTCGGACACAGGCCTCCGGAGACAGCCACCCAGGGTACCGCTTCCGCACGTGCAGAAAGGCTTCACTGAAAATGGCGTCCATGTTGGGCAAGCTCGGGACTGGCATGTTGCAGATCCTACGGGATTCTGGAGATTGATCTAAAAGAAATAAAGAAAATTTGGAAATGTTACCTATATCAAAGGATTGTACATATATAATAATAAATACTATTTAAGGTATTTTTCCATTAAATGATTAATTAATGTGTTTCTTTTTAAAAATCTTTTTAATTGGAGGAAAATTGCTTTACAATGTTGTGTTGGTTTCTACTGTACAATATCGAGAATCAGTCATAATTATACATACATATACATAAATATATATATATATATATGTATCCCTCTTAGGCCTCCCTCCCCTCCCCTCTAAACTTTCCTCCTGGGCCCTATTCCCCTCAGCCATCACAGAGTTCCAGGCTGGGCTCCTGATGTGATATAGCAGCTTCCTGCTAGCTATTTCACACGTGATAGTGTATACACGTCAATGCTACTTTCTCAATTCATCCCACCCACTCCTTCCCCTGTTGTGTCCACAAGTCAATTTTCTATGTCTATGTCTCTATGCCCTCCTTGAAAATGGGTTCATCAGTACCATTTTTCCAGATTCTAGATATATGCATTAACATATGGTATTTGTTTTTCTCTGTCTTACTTCACTCCTTATAATAGGCTCTAGGTTCATCCACCTCACTACAACTGACTCAGTTGTCAAGATATTTACTGTAACACTAATAACAAAATCTCTGACATCTTTGCAACTTAGCCCCATAAGATAGAATTTAATAGATTCAAAGCAATTTCAAGTTACCTAATTGAGGCATAAAAGTTACATCTTCCTTTTACTTCAAGGCCAAGATAACATTATGATAGATTAGTTATATTAATCTGCCAGTGAGCTTAAGGAAAATAGTTCTGAGTTAATAATATTTTAGGTTCAAAATAATTTTAACTCCATTCTTAAAAGTAACAAAAACTTTAAAATACTTAGAAAAGGAGACAGTATAATATTGCCACAAAGATAGACATACAAATCAGTGGAAAAAACTGAGTTAAGAAATAAACCCTTACAATCATCACCAATTGATTTCCAACACAGGTGCCAAAACAATTTAATGAGAGAAAGGAGAGTTTTTTTTAAATGAATGAAGCTGAGGACAACCAAATATCCACATGAAACAAGTAAACAGGTCCTTACCTAGCACCATATATAAAAATTAACTCAAATATGGGCCATAAATCTAAATTGAAGAGTTAAAACTATAAGACTTTCTTTAAAAAATAAGAAAAATCTTTACGACATTTGGTTAGGCAAAGTATTCTTAGCACAATCCACAAAAGAAAAAAATTCATTAAGTTGGACTTCATCAAAATTAAAGACTTTTGTACTTCAAAGGACATCATTAAGAAAATGAAATGATAAACCATAGACTAGGAGAAAATACTTGCATGGTCGGCAAAATAACACCCTCGCCAAGCATCTACTTCCTAATCCCCAGAACCTATGAATATATTATCTTACATGGCAAAGAGACTCTACAGATATAATTAAGGTTAAAGACCTTGAGATGTGATGTTTACCCTGTATTTTCCAGGTAGGCCCAATCTAATTTTATGAACCCTTAAAAGAGGAGAGCCTCTCTCAGCTGTAGTGAGAGAGGAAGAGTCAGAGAGATGCCACAAGGAAAGTTCTTTTGATGAAAACGTGGCTTTGAAGACGGAGGAAGGGGACCAAGAGCCACTCCTCTAGGCTAGGAATGGCCATCAGTTTACAACCAGCAAAAACATGGAGACCTTGGTCCCACAATACAAGCACTGAATTCTGCCCACAACTCAAGTGAGCAATAAACAGATTCTCCCCAAGAACTTTCAGAAAGAAGTGCAACTGTTGGTAGTTGGGTTCAGTCCAGTGAGACCCCTACCAGACTTCAGACCTGTAGATAGATAAGACAATACATTTGTATTGTTTAAACTGTTGAGCTTGCTGAGCTTGTTATATCAAGCAACAGACAAAGAATACAACTTGCATATCAAATATCTAATGAAGTATCTATATCCAGAGTACATAAAGATTTCTTATGACTCAATAATAATAAGGCAAAGAACTCAGTTTAAAAATGGGTGAAAACTTGAGTGGATATTTCACCCAAGAGCAAGTGTGTGTGTGTCACTCAGTTAGTCACTCAGTCATGTCCAACCCTTTGCAGCCCATGGACTGTTGTCCACCAGGCTCCTCTGTCCATGGGATTTTCCAGGCAAGAATACTGGGGTGGGGTTGCCACTCCCTTCTCCAGGGGATCTTCCCAACTCAGGGATGGAACCCAGGTTCCCCGCACTGCAGGCAGATTCTTAACCATCTGAGCCACAACTGTTCAGTTATCCTGTGAGTTAGCCAGTCTTCAGTTTATGGGCTCCCCTGGTGGTTCATACAGTAAAAAATCTGCCTGCAATGCAGGAGACCCAGGTATGATTCCTGGGTCAGGAAGATCCCTGGCAAAGGGAAAGCCTACCCACCCCAGTACTCTTACCTGGAGGATTCCATGGACAGAGGAGGTTGGCAGTATACAGTCCATGGAGTCACAAAGAGTAGGACAGGACTGAGTGACCAACACTCTTACTTTGTTTCAAGCTCAGCAGAGAAAGAAGATCTTTCCAGGGCCTACAGCTGATTTAATTTCCTAGTGGCCCATAAGAGAGTTGAGAACAGATAGTGGGGAGAGGGAAGTTGGGGGGAGAGGATCAAGTGGATGAGGAAAGAGGTCAGAGCTGTCAGTTTTGTGGCACCTGACAACAGGTGGCTAGTACAGTCTTTGTGGGGACAGGGCTTAGATGGGTATCTTAGAGCTGGATCTCTGTCCTTGTAACGCTGCCACCAGCCCCACCCTCACAGGGGCTGATTCTCAACATCCTAGCGCACATCAGAGTTATTTTAGGACGTTTAAAGATGACCATGCTCCACTGTGAACTCAGTTAAGATTCTTTGAGGGTGGGGCCTGGACATGAGTATTTTTTTAAAAAATTAATAGGTGATTTTGGGACTTCCCTGGTGGTCCAATGGCTATGACTCTGTGCTTAGAGGGGGCCCAGGTTTGAAGGAACTAGATCCCACATGCCACAACTAAAGATCCCACATGCCACAACAAAGACCTGGTACAGTCAAATTAAAAAAAAATTCAATAGTTTCTTTTGAGGTATAGCCTTTTGGAGGTTCAAGAGCAAAGCATTTATCAGCCACTATATCAGAAGTCATCTGCAGCTCCTGGCTACTTTGACCTGGCAGAGATTGAAGCGAGAAGAGAAAGAAAAAAAAGGAAGAAGAAAAATGCTTAATGGTGTGCAGTAATTTTAGCCAATTGGCACACTCCTAGTATCCCAGGGATACTCAGAACCTCTGAGACTGCAGACAGGCATTTTGGGATCCCCCACAGCACTTGTCCAGACCAAACTAAGCATATCTGTTGGAGAGTGTTGGATCAGGGCACAACCATTAGGAAGTTTTTCCATGCTCAATTTCCTATCCTTTTTGTTCTGTGGCTGTAATTGAAGGATGCTATTATTTTACAACTTCATTTTATTCCTACAAAATTATTCAGAATTTCCCCTTTGGGTCTACACCTATGGTGTTTTCAAAGTGCATTTCTTATATACATGCTAGTTCTAAAATGTGAGGCAAGTGTGAGCAGGTCAGAACCAGCACTAGCTCCCCAGGAAAATAGGAAAGAGAGGAGCTAGTTAATGATTCAAGTATGCTTATAATTGAATTCTTTCCCTGACCCATTCATATTTTTTTCTTCTTTGAAGTTTTCTAAGGCAGAAGTTTTCATTTAGCAAATAAGTGAATCATATGCCTCAAGGAGGAAAAGGAGATGATTATTTTCCCTTTCTAGTAAGCTGGCAAGAAGAGATTTTCTCTCTCTAGGATAAAGAGACACAATGTACAGTGTGCAGTTTACAAAAATGGTTTCCTAAGACATACAGGACTCTCTGCTGCTGCTGCTGCTGCTGCTGCTGCTAACTCATTTCAGTCGTGTCCGACTCTGTGCGACCCCACAGATGGCAGCCCACCAGGCTCCCCCGTCCCTGGGATTCTCCAGGCAAGAACACTGGAGTGGGTTGCCTTTTCCTTCTCCAATGCAGGAAAGCGAAAAGTGAAAGTGAAGTCGCTCAGTTGTGTCCGACCCTCAGCGACCCCATGGACAGCAGCCTTCCAGGCTCCTCCATCCAAGGGATTTTCCAGGCAAGAGTACTGGAGTGGGGACTCTCTCTAGCTCTGATAAATAGACTCTCTCTCATAGAAGCTCTGCAAAGAACAGACAGAACAACTGCACTTTTTCTGGGCTTGAGGGGGTCCCCAAAGAACTGCTGCTGCTAAGTCGCTTCAGTTGTGTCCGACTCTGTGCGACCCCATAGACAGCACCCACCAGGCTCCGCCGTCCCTGGGATTCTCCAGGCAAGAACACTGGAGTGGGTTGCCTTTTCCTTCTCCAACGCATGAAAGTGAAAAGTGAAAATGAAGTTTCTCAGTCGTGTCCGACTCCTAGCGACCCCATGGACTGCAGCCTACCAGGCTCCTCCATCCATGGGATTTGCCAGGCAAGAGTACTTGAGTGGGGTGCCATCTCTTTCTCCATCCCAAAGAACTGGGGTACATAAAAAAAAGCCCGATTTAGATATGTGCTTAGGCTTCCTAGGTAAGGCAGTGTCACTGTGCTTTTGCGAAACATGTTTATGCAAATGTTCACAGAGAGTAAAAATAAATTACAAACAGCAAAAGATAAAATAGAAGAGAAAGACAGAAGAAACCACTAAGATTTTTTTTAAGTCACAAAATCCAAATGAACAAACAGATCAAGGTCTTTGAGCAGAATAAGAATCTCTAAAAATGCCTATCACAGCCCAGGGCAGTGACAATAATAGGACCAGGGTTTGCTGGAGGGACAAAAACAGAGCACTGGGTTCCAGAGCTGAGGCTCCCACTTGGATGTCCCCTGTGCTCATTTTCAGCTAACAGCACACACTTTCAGCTTCATGCCAGAATCACACTCGTGGGAACAAGGGGTTCTTACTCCATTTGGGAACAAGAAGGCTGCTGGCCAAATGCAAATAAACTGTATTTGACAGGACCCTCCCGTCCCCGAGTTTAGCCAAAGCAATCTGGTTTGGCCAAGCAACTGAATTGCTCTGCTAAATCCATTGCACTGCAGTCATTAGGGAGGCTTCGTGTAACAAGAGTATTAAGATGCATGAAGCTAATTAACTTCCACAGTCAGCTCTCTAGGATGTGTGTTAAATTTATAGAGAAACTTGAAGCTACTGCCCAAATCATATTTTTAGATATATATGCTAACCTCTTACAAACTGGCTCCAAAACTGCAATTTTTTTCAAAACTGACTCCAATTGCAACACTGACCACTGGAAATTTCCTTCTTTCTCAACTTGCCTATTTTATATGGAAACTAAATAAGTATTCTCTCTCTCTCTTTTTTTTTTAGACTCATACTTTATTACTATAGCTTTAAAATTTTTTTTTAATTGGAAGATAATTACTTTACAATATTGTGTTGGTTTCTGCCATACATCAACATGAATCATATATAAATAAGTGTTCTTAATCTTTTCCTTTTGTTCTTTTTGTAGGTCAACATTTCAGCAGTGCAGGGTGAGGGTAATGATGGGGGTGAGAATAGGCTGAATTAATGAAATATTTTTACAAATGGAGAAAGAGAACTCAAAAATTTTACATGTACTTTTTAAAATTGAGATTTAGTTCACATACAATAAAAGTCACCATTTCAAAGTTTATAATTCAGGAGTTTTTAGTATAATCACAAGGTATGCAACCACACATGTATGTTTTTCAACTATGCCTTTCAGACTGCTTTACTAATATTTTTAAGTTAAAGAACATCACGAACCTCAAAAACATCATGCTAAGTGAGAGAAACCAGACACAAAAGATCACATGCTATATTAAATTCTAAAAAACAAGACTATAGTAACAGAAAACAGGCCAGTGGTCATATATGGCCAAGGACAGGGGAAGGAATCTACTTAAAAGAGGCAGGAGCATACTTTTTAGAGTGACTGAACCATATCTTGATTGTAGCAGGGCCACACAACTGTACATTACTACAAAAATTCATCGAATTGCTACCTTTAAACTGGGTGACTTTTACTGTGTGTAAATTACACCTCAAGCTGGAAAAATCAAAACCAAAGCAAGAATCATTTATGAAATTTTTGGGGGGAAACAAGTTATTTTCATTTTTGTGTATTTTCTTTACATTTTTGTCAGCATTCATAACACACTATGTAGCTCTAAGTATAGAATTGGGAAGATCCCCTGGAGGCGGGCATGGCAACCCACTCCAGTATTCTTGTTTGGAGAATCCCCATGGACAGAGGAGCGTGGTGGGCTACAGTCCATGAGGTCGCCAAGAGTTGGACATGGCTGAGCGACAGCACAGAACACGTGTAACTTTGTATTTAGACACTTTTAGATCACAATTTCACATTTCTACCAAGTTTTGATGATTACAATTTAAGATACACAATTGTCCAAAGCCCATGATCATTCCCCTACTGTTAACAGGTAAATTACCAAATTTTAAAGCAAATGATTCCTCCTCAATATTTGGATGCCACCAAGTGGACAAACTGTGTAATATTACTGAGATTGAGTAGGCCATTTTATACATTAAAAAAA
>SJYQ01006033.1:102120-121581 GCA_006410935.1 Redunca redunca | reverse complement strand
TGATCCCCATCTATCTCTTGAAGTAACTTAACTCTCAAATCTGAATTTCCAGAAGTCAAAGAAAAGAACTTCCTGTTGAAATCATGTCCTTAACAAACAAAAACCACAGGTGAGAAATGATAGAAATGGGTCTATCTTAAACCCCAAACCAAAAGCCATTTAGGGACCCCCCAAATGCAAACAACCTTTCCTGTAGGCCAATTGACTTCTAACAAAACAATAACCACTCTCAGGAGGCACAACAAAACCAGATGAAACTGTGGTGAAGATTATCTGGAAAGAAGAGAAAGACAGCAGGAAACTCATTCCCCTTTGGGCAAAGCCTTGCTAACTCTCTTAAGCGTCACCAGTATTTTCTCCTCACAGTCCCTGGCCTCTCCAGTTTAAGCTTTCACTATTGAAATGAAACAGTAAGTGGTTAGAGCCACAAAAAGAAAGATTATTTCAGGGAAGTGTTTGGTTCCTGCCAGCGTGGACAAAAGAATGACTTTTTCAGAGAGGCCTTTGAATGACACTGAGCCATTACCTACCACCAACTGGGGAGATGAACACTCTGCTTTGCCTGCAGCCCAACATTCCTTCCAATTATTTTTTCTGACTCTCTTTAACCCTCTCCATCTTGCTGCCAACCTCCATAAATTGAAAAGGAACATTTTTTTAAAGAAAGAAAAAAAAACCATCTAGGAATGTCATAAGTCCATGACGTGAGAAACCAGTGAGAGGGAGAAAACCGGGCTCACTGAGTCAGAACCATGGCTTTATTATGGCAGATTATCCAGCCTGCCTTCTAATTGCTGAAGTGTTTGTTTGCATGGCTTTTCTTATTAAGACGTTTTGGCCATACCACAAGGCATGTGGGATCTTGGTTTCCTGACTCTGTCCGATGAGAACCGGCATTGCAAACAGAGTCTCAACCACTGGACCACCAAGAGAAGTCCTGCTTGGTCCTTCTTAAATTTTAATTGTACTTATTAATAGAACATATGCTCATTCAATACAAATTCAAAAGGTACAGAAGAATAAAAAGAGACATCTCTGATTGCTTCTGCTGGCTAGCTAGCCCCATTCTCAGAGGCAACCGTCAATCTTTTCTTGTGAATCCTTACAGAAGTATCCTATACATAAACAAACAGTTACAAACATACCTTCTCCCTATATAGACATTCAATCCCCCCTTTTCTGTTGCACAAATGTTGAACTACTGTACACATGATTCTTTTATTTTATTTTAATTGGAGGCTAGTTACTTTATAATATTGTAGTGGTTTTTGCCATACATGGACATGAATCAGCCATGGGTACACATGTGTTCCCCATCCTGAAACCCCATCCCATCCCTCTGGGTAATCCCAGTGCACCACCCCTGAGCACCCTGTCTCATGCATTGAACCGGGACTGGTGATCTGTTTCACATATGATAATATACAGGTTTCAGTGCTATTCTCTCAAATCATCCCCCCGTCGCCTTCTCCCACAGAGTCCAAAAGTCTGTTCTTTACATCTGTGTCTCTTTTGCTGTCTTACATATAGGGTCATCATTACCATCTTTCTAAATTCCATGTATATGCATTAATACACTGTATTGGTGTTTGTCTTTCTGACTTAATTCGCTCTGTATAATAGACTCCAGTTTCATCCATCTCATTAGAACTGATTCAAATGCATTCTTTTTAATAGCTGAGTAATATTCCATTGTGTATATGTACCACAACTTTCTTATCCATTCATCTGCTGATGGACATCTAGGTTGCTTCCATGTCCTGGCTATTGTAAACAGTGCTACAGTGAACATTAGGGTACCTGTGTCTCTTTCAATTCTGGTTTCCTCAGTGTATATGCCCAGCAGTGGGATTGCTGGGTCGTATGGCAGTCCTATTTCCAGTTTTTTAAGGAATCTCCACACTGTTCTCCATAGTGGCTGTACTAGTTTGCATTCCCACCAACAGTGTAAGAGGGTGCCCTTTTCTCCACACCCTATCCAGCATTTATTGTTTGTAGACTTTTTGATAACAGCCATCCTGACTGGCGTGAGATGGTACTTCATTGTGGTTTTGATTTGCATTTCTCTGATAATGAGTAATGTTGAGCATCTTTTCATGTGTTTGTTAGCCATCTGTATGTCTTCTTTGGAGAAATGTCTGTTTAGTTCTTTGGCCCATTTTTTGATTGGGTAGCTTATTTTTCTGGAATTGAGCTGCAGGAGTTGCTTGTATACTTTTGAGATTAATTCTTTGTCAGTTGCCTCATTTGCTATTATTTTCTCCCATTCGGAAGACTGTCTTTTCATCTTGCTTATAGTTTCCTTCGTTGTGCAAAAGCTGTTAATTTTAATTAGGTCCCATTTGTTTATTTTTGCCTTTATTTCCATTACTCTGGGAGGTGGGTCATAGAGGATCCTGCTATGATTTACATCAGAGTGTTTTGCCTATGTTTTCCTCTAGGAGTTTTATAGTTTCTGGTCTTACATTTAGATCTTTAATCCATTTTGAGTTTATTTTTGTGTATGGTGTTAGAGAGCATTCTAGTTTCATTCTTTTACAAGTGGTTGACCAGTTTTCCCAGCACCACTTATTAAAGAGATTATCTTTTCTCTGTAGTATATTCTTGCCTCCTTTGTCAAAGATAAGATGTCCATAGGTGCATGGATTTATCTCTGGACTTTCTATTTTGTTCCATTGATCTATGTTTCTGTCTTTGTGCCAGTACACATGATTCTTTTTTCATTTAACAATACAATATATACTGTGGCAATCATACCATGTCAATACATAGAGTTTCTCATTCATTTTATTTTTTATTTTTATACATAAGTTTAAGTTTAGTCGCTCAGTCGTGTCCGACTCTTTGCAACACCATGGACTATAGCCTACTAGGCTCGTCCGTCCATGGGATTTTCCAGGCAAGGGTACTGGAGTGGATTGCATTTCCTTCTCCAGAGGATCTTCCCAACCCAGGGATCAAACCTGAGTTTCCCACATTGTAGGCAGAGGCTTTACCATTTGAGCCACCAGGGAAGTATATACATTATCAGTTCAGTTCAGTTCAGTTGCTCAGTCACGTCCGACTCTTTGCGACCTCATGGACTGCAGCACACCACGCCTCCTTGTCCATCATCAACTCCTGGAGTTTACTCAAACTCATGTCCATTGAGTTGGTGATGCCATCCAACCATCTCATCCTCTGTCGTCCCCTTCTCCTCCTGCCTTCAATCTTTCCCAGCATCAGGGTCTTTTTCAGTGAGTCAGTTCTTTGCATCAGGTGGCCAAAGTATTGGAGTTTCAATTTTGACATCAGTCCTTTCAATCAACATTCAGGACTGATTTCCTTTAGAATGGACTGGTTGGATCTCCTTGCAGTCCAAGGGACTTTCAAGAGTCTTCTCCAACACCACAGTTCAAAAGCATCAATTCTTAGGCGCTCAGCCTTCTTCACAATCCAACTCTCACATCCATACATGACCACAGGAAAAACCATAGCCTTGACTAGACGGATCTTTGTTGGCAAAGTAATGTCTCTGCTTTTTAACATGCTGTCTAGGTTGGTCATAATTTTTCTTCCAAGGAGTAAGCGTCTTTTAATTTCATGGCTGGAATCACCATCTGCAGTGATTTAGAGCCCCCCAAAATAAAGTCTGCCACTGTTTCCAATGTTTCTCCATCTATTCCCATGAAGTGATGGGACCAGATGCCATGATCTTAGTTTTCTGAATGTTGAGCTTTAAACCAACTTTTTCCACTCTACTGTTTCACTTTGAAGAGGAGCCTCAACTAACAGGCTCTTTAGTTCCTCTTCACTTTCTGCCATAAGGGTCGTGTCAATGGCAACCCACTCCAGTACTCTTGCCTGGAAAATCCTATGGACAGAGGAGCCTGGTAGGCTGCAGTCTGTGGGGTCGCTAAGAGTCGGACATGATTGAGCGACTTCCCTCTCACTTTTCACTTTCATGCATTGGAGAAGGAAATGGCAACCCACTCTAGTGTTCTTGCCTGGAGAATCCCAGGGACGGGGGAGCCTGGTGGGCTGCAGTCTATGGGGTCACACAGAGTCAGACAGGACTGAAGCGACTTAGCAGCAGCATCTGCATATCTGAGGTTATTGATATTTCTCCCAGCAATCTTAATTCCAGCTTGTGCTTCATCCAGGCCAGCGTTTCTCATGATGTACTCTGCATATAAGTTAAATAATCAGGGTGACAGTATACAGCCTTGACATACTCCTTTCCAAATCTGGAACCAGTCTGTTGTTCCATGTACAGTTCTAACTGTTGCTTCCTGATCTACATACAGATTTCTCAAGAGGCAGGTCAGGTGGTCTGGTAGTCCCATCTCTTTCAGAATTTTCCAGTTTATTGTCATCCACACAGTCTAAGGCTTTGGCATAGTCAATAAAGCAGAAATAGATGTTTTTCTGGAACTCTCTTGCTTTTTTGATGATCCAGAGGATGTTAGCAATTTGATCTCTGGTTCCTCTGCCTTTTCTAAAACCAGCTTGAACATCCGGAAGTTCACAGTTCACATATTGCTGAAGCCTGGCTTGGAGAATTTTGAGCATTACTTTACCAGCATGTGAGATGAGTGCAATTGTGTGGTAGTTTGAGCATTCTTTGGCATTGCCTTTCTTAGGGACTGGAATGAAAACTGACCTTTTCCAGTCCTGTGGCCACTGCTGAGTTTTCCAAATTTGTTGGCATATTGAGTGCAGCACTTTCACAGCATCCTCTTCCAGGATTTGAAATAGCTTAACTGGAATTCCATCACTTCTACTAGCTTTCTTTGAAGTGATGCTTCCTAAGGCCCACTTGACTTCACATTCTAGGATGTCTGGCTCTAGGTTGAGTGATCACACCATCATGATTATCTGGGTCGTGAAGATCTTTTTTTGTGCAGTTCTTCTGTGTATTCTTGCCACCTCTTAATATCTTCTGCTTCTTTTAGGTCCATACCATTTCTGTCCTTTGTTGAGCCCATCTTTGCATGAAATGCTCCCTTGGTATCTCTAATTTTCTTGAAGATATCTCTAGTCTTTCCCACTCTATTTTCCTCTATTTCTTTGCACCAATCACTGAGGAAGGCTTTCTTATCTTTCTTCGCTATTCTTTGGAACTCTGCATTCAAATGGGTATATCTTTCCTTTTCTCCTTTGTTTTTGGCTTCTCTTCTTTTTACAGCTATTTGTAAGGCCTCCTCAGACAGCCATTTTGCTTTTTTGCATTTCTTTTTCTTGGGGATGGTCTTGCTCGCTGTCTCTTGTACAATGTCATGAATCTCTGTCCATAGTTCATCAGGCACTCTATCAGATTTAGTCCCTTAAATCTATTTCTCACTTCCACTGTATAATCATTAGGGATTTGATTTAGATCATACCTGAATGGTTTAGTGGTTTTCCCTAATTTTTTCAATTCAAGTCTGAATTTGGCAATAAGGAGTTCATGATCTGAGCCACAGTCAGCTCCTGGTCTTGTTTTTGCTGACTGTATAGAGCTTCTCCATCTTTGGCTGCAAAAAATATAACCAATCTGATTTTGGTGTTGACCATCTGGTGATGTCCATGTGTAGAGTCTTCTCTTGTGTTGTTGGAAGAGGGTGTTTGCAATGACCAGTGCATTTTCTTGGCAGAACTCTATTAGCCTTTGTCTGGCTTCATTCTGTACCCAAGGCCAAATTTGCCTGTTACCCCAGGTGTTTCTTGACTTCCTACTTTTGCATTCCAGTCCCCTGTAATGAAAAGGACATCTTTTTGGGGTGTTAGTTCTAGAAGGTCTTGTAGGTCTTCATAGAACCATTCAACTTCAGCTTCAGCATGACTGGTCGGGGCATAGACTTGGATTACTGTGATATTGAAAGGTTTGCCTTGGAAACAAACAGAGATATTCTGNTTCAGCTTCAGCATGACTGGTCGGGGCATAGACTTGGATTACTGTGATATTGAATGGTTTGCCTTGGAAACAAACAGAGATATTCTGTTGTTTTTGAGACTGCATCCAAGTACTACATTTCTTACTCTTTTGTTGACTATGATGGCTACTCCATTTCTTCTAAGGGATTCTTGCCCACAGTAGTATATATAACAGTCATCTGAGTCAAATTCACCCATTCCAGTGCATTTTAGTTCGCTGATATCTAAAATGTTGACGTTCACTCTTGTCATCTCCTGTTTGATTGCTTCCAATTTGCCTTGATTCATGGACCTGACATTCTAGGCCCCTATGCAATATTGCTCTTTACAGCATCAGACCTTGCTTCCATCACCAGTCACATTCACAACTGGGTGTTGTTTTTGCTTTGGCTCCATCTCTTCATTCTTTCTGGAGTTATTTCTCTACTATATATACATATATATATATGTGTGTGTGTGTGTATATATATATATGTTTTGGTATATAGGCTTAGTTGCCCTGTGACATGGCATATGGGATCTTCCTGGACCAGGGATCGAACCCATGTCTCCTGCACTGACAGGCAGATTCTTTACCACTGAACCACCAGGGAGGCCCTCTCATTCATTTTAAATCTATATCATATTCTGTTTGGACATTCCATAAAATATTTAAGGAGTACCATATTAAGATGGACATTTAACTTATTTCCAAACTTATGCTAGTTTTATTATCTTCTTACCTGAAATTCTCTGGGCAAATTTGATCGATTCTTCAATTGGGTCTGAGTTCACAACTTTATCTATAATACCCAGCTTAAGTGCTTCATTTGCTGAAATATGTCTTCCTAAAGAAAACAAAATAAAACAGAACAATGTGAGATTAAAGCAAAAGCACCATTCTATCTAGTAGGTAGTTCACTTGTCCTAGATATAAACATCTATTACAAAATAAATAAGCTCTACATTGATTGTTATAGTGGAAAATTACTGCAGAGATAATCAGAAAACTTGGATTCAAGTTCCAACTCTACCTATACTATTTGTGTGAGCTATACTAGAACCATAATTTCTTTGTTGGTAATTGACAATAATTATGCTTACCTGAGTAATTATGAGTATTAAGTGAAAATAAAACATTTTCCTTATATTCTTTAAATCACCATAGCTTTATAAATTATAAATCTCTATAGCATATATAAGAAGATTGAGTCTTTATAATAATACAGTTAAAAAATAATAAAGGTAGTAAGAAAAGAACAGTTGTAGTACTACCTGTTCTTATACTAACATATACCAAGTGTTGCCACTGATTATGAAGAGTCCTCAAACATAAGTATAGTTGGATTGACAGTGGGAAAGCATTATTAAGTTGATATTATATAAGATATAATCAAAATGTCACAGGAAAAGAGGATGGACCTTTGCGTTTTTTGGCTACCCAGCATCTCAGCTCCTTCCTTAGTTTGTGAAATTGCTAATGTGTGAGCTTTGGAACCAAAACGGAAGGTAAAAAGGAAGTAGAGATGATCAGACAATTGTTTCTTCAGATTTGGCACCAGGATGTGGCCCATAATCCCAAACTGGACAAATGGAGAGCTTAATTGATGGTTTTCAGCTGAAGTAGACAACAGCTCAAATCTCATTTTGCAGGTGGTGACACCGAGTGTCTGGTGGTGGTAATGGTGGTGCCAGGAGCACCTCCTGTCCAGAGGTGGCACTGGCAGCCTCTGGTATAATAATAGATTGGAAACTCTAGGGGCTTACAGAAGTTTGATGAGGGTTAGCATCACTCTCAAGTTCTTCAATGGGTATAAATATGTAATTTGATCTGCATACTCTGAAGTAGGAGGTTAAGGAATATAAGCATTCCTCAACACAAGGGCAGAAGGAGAGACAGCGACACACAGCTCGCTTGCCAGCATCATCTGGGCTTCTGAAGTGTTTGTGTGTGCTAACTTGCTCCAGTCGTATCCAACTTTTTGCGGCCCCGTGGATTGTAGGCTGTAGGCCAGGCTCTTCTGTCCATGGGATTCTCCAGGCAAGAATACTGGAGTGGGTTGCCATGTTCTTCTCCAGAGGATCTTCCCAATCTAGGAATCGAACCTGTATCTCTTTGTCTCCTGCATTGGGAGGTGGGTTCTTTACCACTAGCGCCACCTTGGGCTTCTGAAGAGCCAGCACCAAATCTGTCTTGCAGGCACAACTCCTCCACAGTCTTTGCTGCTCTTTCAGAGTGTTGGCGGATGCCATCTCCAAAGCAAAACCTTCATTCCTGGTCCTTATTAGTGCTTCAGGGAGCTACCAACAGGTTTTCTTGATCAGAGAGACAATTCAGTGATTTTTGGCAGGGGTCACTCTGTAACAGCAATATTTGGGCAGTCTGCTGGAAATGCCTCTGAAGGCAGGCCTCCAGATCTCCTCCTGGGGTGAGGAGAACAGGGAGGAGTGGGTAAGTGGCTTCAAGGGTGAAGTTTCCCAGGTATAAAACCAGTTAAGTGAGGGATGAGTGAATCAGACTCCCCACATTAAGGGGCCCAAAGGGACACAGAATGGAATATGAAAATGCCCCTACTAAAAGGATCTTTGGGGCAACTGAACAGCAGAGACAAGAGATGCCCACAGGATGGACTGAAAATTCCTTCAGCTGTAATGATTTCTTCTGACCTGGATTTCACAAAAGTTGGGAGTACTGCTACTGTTTGTATGGAGTCAATGAGATTTCAGGTACTTTTATTCTGTTTCAAGGATCTGAAGAGACAGCTCTGTATATCCAACCCAAATGCTCATGCTGAGATTTGAACTTGTTCTTTCTTATGCTGCTCTGAGTGTAGACAATACCCACTGTTCAATCTAATGAGAGCCAAGCCTTGATCTACTACAAAGAGACTAGGGCAACTTGAAGTTGAGACTTCTCCAAGCCAGGTAATCTCATGTTTTTTTTTTTCCAATTTCCTTTGTGGCTTCTTTTCCAACCTTCAGAAAAAAATTTCTACACAGAACCTTTGCCAGATGCCATTTTAAAGCCCCCCTAAAATTATAGAGACTAAAAACATAGGATGATTCTAATGTTAGCATTCTTCTCATTCATTGTGACCTTTTCTGTGCAAATCAAAATCCATCATATTCTTACTGCTTTTACCTCTTCTCTTCATCATGTTAAAAATAGTGATATTTCTATAAGCAGCAGTGTTTTGAAAAAAGTGAATCCTAGATCACTTTTTTGCTTTTTGTTAAAGAAGCCAGGTTCCTTCCTAATTTCCTTCAAGATATCCTTGCCTTTCAGGCTTAATACTGAGAGCAGGAACACACAATTCCTCGGTATTCCTCCAAATGCTTTAATTTCTATCAACATAAACCTTAGAATTCACAGACTCATTTCACACTGTTATGAATTCTCACCATATTTTATGCTTCTCTGCTTCCTTTCTATTTTGCCCTTTGCAGAATGAACCCTCTTGTGTGCTTTGAATTTCTGTAGTATGTTGGGTTGACTGTAAGCATTCTCTTGTGAATTCTGCATTAGGGACTTAGAACAGTTCACATTCTTAAAAGTGCAGTTACCCTACCATTGTAAATTAAATCAATTTCTAATCTATTTTACTGAAGACAAGAAATTTAGTTTTCCTAACTCCCCTTTCAAGCTCTACAGACTTTATAATGCCTCCTTATTTAAAGGCGAAAAAAAGTCATTTTAGACTTTAGTCTAAATTATATATTAGTAACTGTATAAATTATACATTAGATTGCCAGGAGAAATATCAATAACCTCAGATATGCAGATAACACCACCCTTATGGCAGAAAGTGAAGAGAAACTCAAAAGCCTCTTGATGAAAGTAAAAGTGGAGAGTGAAAAAATTGGCTTAAAGCTCAACGTTCAGAAAACAAAGATCATGGCATCCGGTCCCATCACTTCATGGGAAATCGATGGGGAAACAGTGGCAACAATGACAGACTTTCTTTTTGGGCTCCAAAATCACTGCACATGGTGATTGCAGCCATGAAATTAAAAGATGCTTACTCCTTGGAAGGAAAGTTATGACCAACCTAGATAGCATATTCAAAAGCAGAGACATTACTTTGCCAACAAAGGTCCATCTAGTCAAGGCTATGGTTTTTCCAGTAGTCATGTATGGATGTGAGAGTTGGACTGTGAAGAAGGCTGAATGCCGAAGAATTGATGCTTTTGAACTGTGGTGTTGGAGAAGACTCTTGAGAGTCCCTTGGACTGCAAGGAGATCCAACTAGTCCATTGTGAAGGAGATCCACCCTGGGATTTCTTTGGGAGGAATGATGCTGAAGCTGAAACTCCAGTACTTTGGCCACCTCATGCGAAGAGTTGACTCATTGGAAAAGACTCTGATGCTGGGAGGGATTGGGGGCAGGAGGAGAAGGGGACAACCGAGGATGAGATGGCCGGATGGCATCACTGACTTAATGGATGTGAGTTTGAGTGAACTCCGGGAGGTGGTGATGGACAGGGAGGCCTGGCATGCTGTGATTCATGGGGTCGCAAAGAGTCGGACATGACTGAGCAACTGAACTGAACTGAATGATATATTAGTAATAATATGGACTCACATTATTTTCTAATTTGGACCATGTGTGCACAGTTCTGTATTGTGGTTTCTGTGTCAAAGCACAAGTGTTTTGATTAGCAGTTCTCAACATTTTTAGTCTTGAGACCCCTTTGTACTCTTAAAAATTATGGAATACTCTAAAGAGCCTTTGTTTATGTGGGTTATTTCTATCAATATTTACTATATTAGAAATTATAACTGAGAACTTAAAAAATGTGCCTTTATTAAATCACTTTAAAATAATCATGATAGACCTGTTACATATAAACATAAATAATTTTATGTACATAATCCTACTTTAAGAATTTAGTGAGAATACTGTCATTGTTTTACATTTTTTAAAATTTCTTTAATTTCTGGCGTAATAGAAGATAGTTGGGTTTTCATTTCTGCTTCTTCATTCCATCTGTTTTGATACCACATGGCATAAAATAACCTCTTCTTATTATGAAAACAGTTCTGACTTCAAGGACTGCCTACCCTCCAGCCCCCTGTACCCCACACAATGGTCTTAGGTACACCTAGGAGTCTGTGGGTCACACTTTAACAACTCCTGATTTGGACCACATTTAAAGACCATGTAGCATTTTATATAGGAATCCATACATTTAGAATGTATCTGTGGCTGGTGTGATTTTAGCTACTTTGAGAGTAACCTTTTGTTGTATTTTGTTTTTATCCTTTGGAAGCTTGCAGGATTCTATTTCCTGAAAGTTTAAAATCTTTATCAAAACACAAGGCATTGACATTTCATTAGATATTCCAGGAAAATGGTGTGCCTGCTAAAATACAATCTCTGATTCTTTTATGTATCTGAAGAGTTTCTTCCCTTTTTCCCTTTAATAATTGCTTCTCCCATTTTTGCTTGTGCTCTGGAAGCATTTATTATTTGTAGCAGAGACCTCTATTAGAGACCTTCCATATCTGCTGCCTTCATTTACATTTCATGTATCTTTTAAAAAAATTCTTCTGAATTCTATAAGTGGGTCTCTATCCTCCATGTTGCTGATTCAGTAGTCTGTTCTATTGCATCCTTTTTTTACTGTTTCAAAAATTATTTTGGCTAACATATTGACTTTAAACAGGTTTTTTATTTAATAAATAATATATTTTGCTTTCTAATTCAGAATATTGTGAGTTTGCTAACCTTTTTCTTTTCTTTAATCTGTTTCAACAGACTCACATTTATGTTTCATTTTTCTAATGTCATAGAATATTTTCATAGATTTTAGGTTGAGTGTTAAAGGTTTTGTCGGTTAGTTTGTCTTAGTCATGAGATAATGTTTGCTCATATGTATTACTGGTGACTGGGAGCCCTGGATACTAAAACTTGCCCTTAACATCTTGTTTGAATACAGAGAAAACCCACCTGGACCTAACTAAATCTGAAAGACTGGCAGGATAAAGATATCACTTGCAATTTCTTCCCCATTACCCTGGGTGCACTTCAGTGAACAAGGGAGATGGGATCTAGAAAACAACAGCAGAAGGAAGGGCAAGGCACTTGTAGTTCTCCACATCTGAATGGATGGAAAACATCAGGGATGAACTGCAATGTGCCCAAGCACATCTTTTGTGGTTACTGCTAAAGATTCAGAGTTTTCGGATGGCATTTTAGGGAAATTGTGGAGAAGCGGCAGTTGTTGTAATTGATCCACTTTTCCAGAATTACCTCTCATGGTTTTCAGAACAGAAAAGGTTAGCTATTTACTCATTAATTTAATCTCAATATATTTACATATTAATTTCCTACAGGGCAGTGCCTACAAAGCTGGTGTTTTTCCCCATTAACATCAGTATGGAATCTTCAACTTCCAGTAACAACTTTTTTTTTAGCATGCTTTCTCAGGAAAAATGTTTTCCAGAAGCAAGACATCAGGAATCTAAAATAGGTCAGCAAACTGTGCTCCTTCCAGAGGCTCGGAGAGAGAATCCATTTCCTTGGCTTTTCTAGTCTCTGAAAGCTGCCCACATTTATTCTTCTCTTCCTCCATCTTCAAAGCCAATTTGTACCATCTTCTTTCCTCTCTGACCTCTCTCCTTCCACTTCTGAGGACCCTTGAAATAAGCTGGGCCCACCTAGAAAATCCAGAATAATCTCACATCTTAAGACTCTTAATTTAATCTCATTTGTAAGGTCCCTTTTGAATGTAAGGTAATATATTCACAAGTTTTGGGGATTAGGATGTGGCCATCTTGGAGAGGGGCATTGTTATGCCTACCATAGTTACCATTTATAAAATATCTCCTAGATGACAGGTACTCTACCAGAAGCACGTCATGTAATTTCATTATTCCTTAGAACAACTATGTGGTTGTTTTACTGATGAAAAAACAAAGACCAAGATGAGTTCAGACAATCTTGCTTCTAAATTCCAGGCCAGTCTATCCAGCTGTCTACTTGACAACTCCACTTGGATGTCAAACGTCACATGCCCAAAACCAAGCTCTTGCAATTCTTCCCTACAACCTGCTCTACAAGCAGAAATCCCCATCCTGGTAATAGCACCATCCTTCCAGCTGCTCAGGCCATTTAAATCATTCTTCTCTCCCCTTTCTCTCACCTCTACATTTGACATGTCACAAAATCCTGGTTGGCTCAAAATATATCCAGAATTGGACCATGCCTCACCATTTACACTGTTACCACAGGTCTACATTTCCGTCATGGCTCCCTTGGGTTATTAAAGCACCTTCTACCCGGTCTTCCTATTTCTGCCCTAACCTCCCATCAGTATATTTTCAATAGCCAGAGTGATCTTGTAAAACACATAACTGACAGCATGTTACTCTTCTGCTCAAAATACTCCAACGCTTTTCTACCTCATTCGGCAGAAAGGTCAAAGTTCTCTCTATAATCTTCAAGGCCCTATAGGATGTGACTTCACCCGCAACTACTCTTTCCCTTACTCACCTCACTCTAGCTTCATTGACCTTCTTGCTGTTCTTTGAAATTTCCAAGTAAGCCTTACCTCAGGGCTTGGTATTTGCTATTTTCTCCATGTGAAATATCTTCCAGTAGATATTGGCGAAACAAGCTTCCTCCATCCCTCAAGTCTTCACTCACATTCATTTTGTAGGAAAGCCTTTCCTAGCTACCCTACCTATAAAATTTTACCCACCCCCAGCCTATCATTTCACATTTCCCTTTTCTGCTTTATGTTTTCTCCTCAGCACTTGTCTCCATCTAATCGACCAGATATACTACTTACATAATAGGTAGCCATGGCATTTAGTAAGAGTACACAGCATGGTAGCTGGTCACCAAAGTGACCTGCCATGTGTTTGAGCCTCACAAGCTGAATAGGAAAGACTTGTGTAATCAATAGGATAATTCAGAAAAGATGGCATGGAACTCCAAAGCTAGGTCATAGAAGACACTGCAGTCTTTGCCTTGCTCCCTCTGGGACCAGTTACTCTAGAGGAAGCCAGCTTCCATGTTGTGAGGAGATACAGGAAACTCTAGGGAGAGAGGCCCACGTGGAAAGAAAATGAAGCCTTCTGCCACAGTCAGCAGGAACCAGCCATCCATGTGACTGAACCATCCCAGAAGTAGATCCTCCAGCCCCACTCAACTTTTCAGATGACTGTGGCCCCAGTGTTTCACCTACAATCTCAAGAGAAGCCTTGAGCTAGAACCCAACTAAGCTGTTCCAGAATTACTGACCCACAGAAACAAGGGGAGAAAAGACACTGCCAATCAAACCATGACTCCAGTGAATGTAAGAGGCATCTTGAATTCAAAGATGTGGATACCACTGTGCATTCTTGAACAGATGAAATATAATAATGATAATTATTCTTATTATTGTTGTTTTCTATATGTAATCTCTATAAGGGCAGGAATTCTGGTAGGTCTGATTTGCTGCTATAGGTCCACTGCCTGCAACAGGGCCCAGCACATGAGAAAAAAATTAAACAGCTATTGCATGAGTAAATAAAACTGAATTTGTACAAAGCATACATGTTCATATGTAGCACAGCTGGGATTCAAGCTCAGGTCTTTAATTCTAAAGCTTGTGCTCTTTTTATTGCCTGTTCCTTGGGATACAGTCTGTTACCAAGATGTTCATCTTATTTTTACTCAATCCTCCTCTTTTACTAGAAAGTCAGATGTAGGAATAATAATATATAGCTAACATGTATTACCATGTCTAGGACTGTTCTATGCACACTGTATTCATTAATGCATCTGATCTTCATCATATCACCATATGGTAGGCACTGCTGTTATATACATTTATGAGGAATCTAAGGCACAGAGAGGTAAAGTGATTGACCCAAGGTCTCACATTATTTCTGTTTGGAATAAACAGTGATGCATGCACTATCTTCCAACCTTACTTCAACTGGAAATATCTTTTAAGTCTTTTAATATTTGGTAAATGCAGGGTCTCTAAGGGCTTCTTTGGTGGCTCAGCTGGTAAAGAATCTGCCTGCAATGCAGGAGACCCTGGTTCAGTTCCTGGGTTGGGAAGATCCATTGGAAAAGGGAGAGGCTACCCACCCCAAGATTCCTGGACTTCCCTGGTGGTTCAGCTGGTAAAGAATCCACCTGCAATGTGGGAGAAGTGGTTTCTAGTGTTGCATTGTTCACCTTCTCTACTGAAAGATTACAACTTCTATTTGAAGCTGATATCTTCACACCTGGGAAATGAAAAGTTCAGTCATTGAAATCTTTCCTTGGAAATTCTAGTTTTAATCCTTGTTTTATTTTATGATTTCTATGTAAGATCTGAACATAATGCACCCTATGCAAAAGCAGTGTCTATAAGTAGACTCTTAAATGTGATTAGGGCTTTGTATATACTTTCATCCAAAAGGTACACATATTTGCTCTTTATAGTAACTTTTGAGAAGCTCTCAGGAAAGATATTCTCTCCATTTTACAGATGAGAAAACTGACATCAAAGAAGTTAAAGTATCCTCTTAACATTACATGGGTAGAAGACTATCAAGCCAGAATGTTTCTAAATCCTTGTCCATTTCCTCACATTGATCCAGGCTACCATTGGCAGAGTTAGTACTCACCTGAGATAATCAAGTCAAGTGCAGCAGGCACTCCAACAAGTCTGGGGAGAAGCTGGGTTCCTCTTGCACCAGGAAGGATTCCTAGTGTGACTTCTGGGAAGCCAATTTGAGCCTATCAAAGATTGAAGGCATAAAGGTCATTAGAATGAGATGCTACATTCAGAGTCAAGGCAAGCATTCCCTTGGGTTTCTCACACCCTCAAAAACATTGTTGCACAGAATTCAGTGAAAGTTTCTACAGAGGAAATCAGTGTATACCCTCTCCTTTAATTAATAGCATAAACAGAACGGTGCCATCACTAAGTCTTCATGTTGAAACACATCCCTAGCTCCTTATACATTTTTTTCTCTGACTCTATTATGACCTGTCTCAGCCAACCCAAATAATAATCACCAGAAACAGCTCTATGGAGCCCTAAAAGAGCCAAGCAGCCAAGAAATTACAAAGACAATCCAAAAATTGGGAGAGAATATTTTCTAATCCTATGTCTGGAATATATAAAGAACTTTTAAAACTCAATAATAAAAACATAAATGATCCAATTAAAATGAGCAAAGCATCTGAACAGACATTTCTCCAAAAAGAGAATGTAATGCCTCCATTACAAATGGCTAATAAGCACATGAAAAGATGTGCAATATCATTAGCCATCAGGGAAATACAAATCAAAACTATAAGATACCACTTCATAACCACTAGGATGGCTGGAATAAAAAAAAAGACGGACATAACAAGTTTTAGAGAGGATGTGGAGAATATAAAACTCTCATACATTGCTTGTGGGAATGTAAAATGCCACAGTCACTTTGGAAAACAATTGGGCAGTTTCTCAAAGATTAACCATAGAGTTTCCATATAGCTATATAAGATCATGGTATCTGATCCCATCACTTCAAGGCTAATAGATAGGGAAAAAGTGGAAACAGTGGTAGATATTATTCTCTTGGGCTCCAAAATAACTGCAGATGATGACTTCAGCCATGAAATTAAAAGACACTTTCTTCTTGGAAGAAAAGCTATGACAAACCTAGATTGTGTATTAAAAAGCAGAGACATCACTGTGCCTACAAAGATTCAGCTAGTCAAAGATGTGGTTTTCTTCAGTAGTCATGTACAGATGTGAGAGTTGGACCATAAAGAAGGATGAGCTCTGAAGAACTAATGCTTTCAAATTGAGGTGCTGGAGAAGACTCTTGAGAGTCTCTTGGACAGCAAGGAGATCAAACCAGTCAATCCTAAAGGAAATCAACCCTAAATATTCATTAGAAGGACTGATGCTAAAGTTGAGGCTTCAATACTTTGGCCAACTGATATGAAGAGCCAATTTATTAGAAAAGACCCCAATACTGGGAAAGATTGAGGGCAGGAGGAGAAGTGGGTGACAGAGGATGAGAAGGCTGGATGACATCACCAATTCAATGGACATGAGTTTGAGCAAACTCTGGGAGATAGTGAAGGACAGAGAAGCCTGGCGTGCTGCAATCCACGGGGTCACAAAGAATCAGATACAACTTAGCAACTGAACAACAACAACCCAGATATTCCACTCCTATATACATAACCAAAAGAAATGAAAACATGCCCACAAAAAAACACTTGTGCGAAAGTTTTCATAGCATCATTGTTTATAAATCCAAGAAAGGAAAAACCATCCAAATGCCCATCAAGTAATGAATGGATAAAGAAAATATGGTATATCCATAAAAAGAAATATTCAGTCATTGGAAGGAATGAAATACTAATGATATGCTACAATGAAAAAATAATGCTGAGTGGAAAGAAACAGACACAATATATTATATGGTTCCATTTTCATGAAATGTCTAGAATAGGCAAATCCATATAGACAGAAAATAGATTAGTGGTTGCTAGACTGGGGGAGAGGGAAATGGTGGGTTACTCCTAAACGGTGTGAAGTTTCTTTGGGGGGGCAATGAAATATTCTAAAGTCATTTGTGGTAAACACTGCATAACTCTGTGAATATACTATAATACTATTGTACTGTACATTTTAAATGAGTGAATTATATGGTATATGAATTATATCTAAGTGAAGAATTGATGCTTTTGAACTGTGGTGTTGGAGAAGACTCTTGAGAGTCCCTTGGACTGCAAGGAGATCCAACCAGTCCATTCTGAAGGAGATCAGCCCTGGGATTTCTTTGGAAGGAGTGATGCTAAAGCTGAAACTCCAGTACTTTGGCCACCTCATGCGAAGAGTTGACTCATTGGAAAAGACTCTGATGCTGGGAGGGATTGGGGGCAGGAGGAGAAGGGGACGACAGAGGATGCGATGGCTGGATGGCATCACTGACTCGATGGACGTGAGTCTGAGTGAACTCCGGGAGCTGGTGATGGACAGGGAGGCCTGGCGTGCTGCGATTCATGGGGTCGCAAAGAGTCGGACACAACTGAGCAACTGAAATGAAATGAATGAATGAATGAAGCTATTATAGAAAGGAAGGTAGGAAGGAAGGAAAGAAGAAAGGTAGGAAGAAAGAAAGGCAGCAATATCAATTCAGATGAGAGGGTGAGCTTGAGACCTTAATCACATGACTTCCCTAGTCTTAAAAGTGGCCAAAGCTCTGTTAGTCATTTCCCAGCTATAAGGATGGGAGGAGGAGGGTACTTAAATACAGACCGTCATTTATCCCAGTTGTGATGCCAACAGCTCCAATATACCTGGAATGTGTGAGTCTCTCTCACATGAGGCTTTCCTAGCTGTTAATCACCATTTTCCCCACCACTGGTCATCCTCATTCCCTGACTTATTATTGCTTGTACCTTAGATCTGCATTCGGTGTTCAGAAGGTCATGATATAAGGAACACAGAAAAAGGAACACAAAATATGTGTCTTTATTTATGCGTGTGTGCATGCTAAGTTACTTCAGTTGTATCTGACTCTTTTTGACCCCATGGACTATAGCCCACCAGGCTCCTCTGTCCATGAGGTTCTCTAGGCAAGAATACTGGAGTGGGTTGCCATCCCCTCCTACAAGGGATCTTCCTGACCCAGGGATCAAACCTGAGTCTCCTGAGGCTCCTGCATTGCAGGCAGATTCTTTTACCTCTGAGCCACCAGGGAAGCCCATCTTTATTTATAAGTTTCATTAAAAAAATTAAAACAAAGGTAAAAGGTTAAATAAATTATGATGAATCTATTAATATAAGAGGGGAAATCATATAACCATTTAAAATGATATTTTAAAGAAATATTTCCAATAAGATTAACAGTAAATTTCTCATCAGAAACTATGGAGGCCAGAAGGTAGTGGGATGACATGTCTGAAATACTGAAAAAAAAATACTGTCAATCAATAATTCTACTTCCAACAAAATTAGTCTTTAAAAATGAAGGCAAATTAAGACATTTTTCAGATAAATAAAAACTGAATTTGTTGCTAGCAGATCTGCCATACAAGAAATCCTTCAGCATAAAATGAAAAGACACTAGATGGTAGCTTAAATCCACATGAAAGAATAAAGAATACTGTCAAAGGGTAATTATATAGGTAAATATAAAAGACAGTATTAATGTAATTAATTTGTTGCTTGTAATTCCTCTTTTTTCTTATCTGATCTAAAAGACCATTACATTAAGCAATAATAATACATTAATGCTTATGGGCATGCAATGTATAATGATATAATTTGTGACAATAACAATATAAAGCAAGTGTGTAACAGAACTGTAAGGGAGCAAATTTTTTGCATACTATTGAACCTAAGTTGGTATGAATCTGAACTAGTTTATTGCAAATTAAGATGTTAATTATAATCCCTAGGGCAACCACCACTAAGAAAATAATTAAAAAATATACAGTAAAAGAAATGATAAGAGAATTTATCCATTTATCCATTACCAGAACTTATCCATTAAATACAAAGAAGTATTAATGGAGAAATTGAAGAATTAAAAGAAATATAAGATGTAGAAAACAAACAGGAAAGTGGCCAAAGTCCTTCCTCATC
>SJYQ01006033.1:21487-96000 GCA_006410935.1 Redunca redunca | reverse complement strand
AGAAAAGTAAATATATGCTTTTAATAAAAAGATATAAGAAATGGCAAATAAAATGATGAATACAAAAATATAAAAAAGGTTTATGAAAGAAAATTTTATGGCAAATGGATGTAACTCATTGCCCTGAACTTTCTTCCTCTTCCTTCTTACATGTCTCCATAGATACAAATTCTTTTATAGGGGCCACACCTCTCTGAGGTGAAACTACATGACTTGTTATAACCCACCTGATAGCTTACTTTACAATAATGAGAGCACCTAATTCTATAAAAACAGACAATGGCCCTGCCTATATTTATAAACAGTTCAAACAATTTGTACATTCATTCTCTATTAAACAGATTACAAACATTCCTTATAATCCACAAATACAAGACTTAATTAAACATTACACACTAAAACTACACATAACAAATTAAATAAGGGGAAATGCACAGGAACACTTTTATCTTCCTTATCCAGAGCAAACTTTACTAGATTCTAATGCAATATATTCGTTAAGCCTATAACTATTGTTAATATAGCTTTATTTCTGTTTCCAGTTTGTAAGATTCTTGAAACAAAATAACATCAACTTCAGTGCCTATTTCACAATACAAAACAAAAACAACATAAAAAAGGCACCATTTCCCAAATAAGTTATTTGTTTCTAAGAGTATCAAAAGTGTAAAATATTCACCTTCTTTTCAGGTCTGTCTTGAAAGTATAATCATCTTCCTTAACACACTGAACAGAGAGATTCAACAGCTGCCAGGCTGCATTTCTTTTCAGGGGACAAGATGTTAGCAGCATTTCATTTATCAAGTTGTTCTGCATTAGCTTTTCAATAATTTTACTTAGGAAAAAATGTTTGAGTGTTTGCTCCTAATCCTTTGCCCCAAATAACACAAACCACTTAAAATATAGTCAGATCCTATTTCTTTTTATATCAGCAAAAATGTATGTACTGAATGAGGAGGAAATCAACCCATTAATTCAAAACCACAGCCAAATACCAGTCCCCAAACAGATCTCTAGATGATTTTTTTTTGACTGAAATATTTCCTAGGAATGTTTTCATCATTATCGCTTTCCTTTCTTTCTATAATTATTGTTAATATAGCTTTATTTGTTTTAAATTTTTTAAACTTACCGCAAAGAGATATTTTGACCAAAGCAGAAAAACATTTCGAGACATTGAAGGACACCTCCCTTCCTTTGCCCATTTGGTATCAAGACAGGTTAACTAATCAATGGAAATCTAAGAAACTAATCTTACAGGGAAAAGGGTATGCTTCTATTTCTCCAGATGGATTCAATGAACTCACTTGGGTTCCTCTTCGGAAGATTCAGCCTAAAGGGGCCCCCAACATTCAAACTAGAGACGAAACAACAAAAACCCCAGGAGGAAGAAATACCAGTACAAGCCATGGCAGCTTTAAAAATTTCCAGAAACACCACACTTGATGTCATCGACCTTATGATCTTCCTACTGGGGGACAGATAAAAATCCTTACTAACTGAGCTGAAAATCTGATTTCTCAACAAGGAATGCCTCAGAATCCTGAAAAAAAAAATTTTTTTTCGCCATGCTTGCCTTGCTTTGCTTTTGCTTCCCTCGCTCAGGCTGACTTGATTGATCACATTTATTGGGCTTATATACCTAACCCCCCTTTTTATTGTAGGTTATAAAATGGACAGATATAGGACCAATTGTATCCACTAATGACTCAACACATATGCCCCCTCCTTGGAACTTGGAGGGGCCCTCTCATCCTGAGAAAGAAAGAAAACCAATTAACTAATTAATTTCTCTAGGCTATAAAATCCTTCCTTATGCATGAGCCCAACAAAATTATATATTAATGTTAGTTGACAAACATGGGCTTTCATCCTGCCTCCAAAAGAGGACTTTCAGACGCTGCTTGGATTATTTACTGCCCTTTCTTTGTTCGTGAACCATGTTTACACTACTGAAACTTTAGGGAAAGAGTTAAGGAAAGTACAAACACTATGCAAAGGGTTTACTAATAAGAACTTTAAATATATTTCTGTTCATTGGGACAAATGTCAGGTGAAATCAGGAAAATTAATGTTTATGGCTAATCATACAATTGTCGATTGGGGACCCCATGGTATGTGGTTATCTAACTGCTCAGATGATATTAACAGCACTGTGTGTGATTATGTTACTCAAGTAGCATAGAAGGTTACTAATATTACAATGGAGCATTACCATGACAAAGGATTTCTTGGGTGGCTTGATGGTAGAATGGCCCCCCTCGTCCTTGAATCATCCTTAATAAACAGATTGGACCTAAACAATGGGACATCTGAAAACTTGGTGTGAACACCAAAGAACTTAGGACTTGGACTGGACATTTCACAGGGACCAATCGTAGTCATAGAAACTATTTCTTTCGTTATAATCAATCATATTTCATACAAGCTTGTGTTCTACTTCCTTTTGTTATAGCTATAGGACATTTACAATTCAATAAGACTTTACATTCTGTAACTTGCATAAATTGTAAATTATATACTTGTCTTAACTTCTCTATTTCCTTGAGAAATGACTCCCTTTTGATTCTTCGATCTCAACATAATCTCTGGTTACCAATAAATCTCCAGCAGTCCTGGGAAGAAGGTCCCACAGGGGGACTTGCTTCCCAGTTACTTAATAAATTGCTCTGGTGATCTAAACAATTCATTAGATGGCTGATTTTTGGCATTTGGGGATTAATAGCTGTTTGCACAAGTGCTGCCATCACTGGCGTTACTTTACAAACCTCAACTCAAACACATAATTTTATCCAAAATTGGACTAAAGATGCTCATACTATATGGGCCACTCAGGCTCAGATAGATGAGGATATTCAAGATGAAACACAGGAACTAAAAACAGCCATCAGATGGGTTGGAGATCAATTAATAGATGTACAAAAACAGGTGATGCTAAAATGTGATTGGAATTCTACTCAATTTTGTGTTACTTTTGTTCATTTCAATAATAGTGCCTACAACTGGGAGAAAATCAAATTTCATTAACAAAACATACATGATAATGCCTCTCTGAATATACAATTATTACAAAAAGAAATTTTTGAAGCCTTTTCTAAAAATCTGTTCTCTTCCACTAATTTGAAAACTTTAGCTGAACAACTAACTGATCAATTTTCTGGGCTAGACCCAAGCAGATGGTTTCAAAACATTACTCACAGCATCGGGTCTGGAACTGTAATTTTGGTGATTGTCTTGACAATTATATTTGCCATCTACCATTGCCTTCATGCAAAGATTGTTAAAACTAAACAAACTCTAATGGTCAGAACTCCTTTTACAAATTTTAAATAAATAAGGGGGAATTGTCAGGGAGTGTTTAACAGGAGGATTCCTACGTGCTGTTTCTCATCAGTCCTTTGTTCCTTATCAAAATGGAACAGCACGCTGCTCCCAGGAACTGAGGTCATTATGTGAGACAGGCTTGAATCTCCTTTAGTAAACATTCTCTTTATGACAGAATTGCTTAGTCTCCATCCCCTTTCTTGAGATATGGGTTGTCTCCTGACCTTGTGACCATTATTAATGCCTTGTTCCCTTGGTAACGGTTGCTGTACGTTTGGTTTTCTGATCTTTATCGTTGTCAAAAGAAATTTCTTGTACAACAGTCTGTATATACTCACAGAAAGATCATTAAAGCACCTTTGCTCCATCAGAGTTTGGGTCCCCATGTCTGTCTTTCTTTCTTTCTCTCTCTCCCTCTCACTGTCTCTCCCTGGCTAATTCTCTGGAGCATAGAAACCCTGTCATGCTCACTCTGCTGCCCGGGCTTCTAAGACTCTCTTGAGAAGGCGCCCTGTGCCTTCACCCCCTCGAGAGGAGGCCTGGTGTCTTTGTGAGCAATGCAAGTTTTGTGTCAAGGGCTTTATTGGTTTTCTGCGTAAACCAGGGAATATCAGCCTCTTTTTCTCTTTCACTTTCTTATCGTCGACTCTAGACCACCAGGTTCCAGTCCATTAAAGGACCCCAACAAGCAACTAAACATATCCATTATAGAAATTTTGAAAAATACACAAGATTATAAAGGACATAAATATTACCCCAAATATCACCACACAGAGATAACAATGTAATATTTTGGTAAAGTCTGTTTTTTCCCAATGCATATATGTAAATTACTTTGTGATCTTAACTAGCCTCACAGAATGAGTTGGGAGATGAGTTGGACTGAATAGAGTCTACCTGGAACCCATAGATATGATCTTATTTGGAAATAGAGTCTTTGCAGATATAATCAGGTAAAGAAGAGGTCATACAAGATTAGGATGGGTCCGTGTAAGATCAGGGAAATATGGAAACAGAGGAGAAAGCCAAAGGAAGACAGAGGCAGAGATAGGAGCGATGTAGCAATAAGCCAAGGAATGCTAAGGATTGCTAGTTACCAAGGAACTAGAAGAGGCAAGGAAGGAGACTTCCCTAGAGCCTTTGGAGAAAGAATGGCCTTGCAGGGCTTCCCTGTTGGCTAAGTGGTAAAGAATCTGCCTTCCAGTGCAGGAGACATGGGTTCTCCCAAATGACACAGAGCAACTAAGCCTGTGTGCCACAACTATTGAGCCTGTGCTCTAGAGCCCCAGAGCCACAACTACTGAAGCCCATGTGCCCTAGGGCCCATTCTCTACTAGAGAAGCCACCGCAATAAGCCTGCGTACTGCACCTAGAAAGTAGCCTCCTCTAACCACAGCTTGAGAAAAGCCCAGGCAGCAGTGAAGACCTAGCACAGCCAAAAATAAATAAATAAGGCTGCATATTGTCACCCTGCTTATTTAACTTCTATGCAGAGTACATCAAGTGAAATACCAGGCTGGATGAAGCACAAGCTAGAATCCAGATTGGCAGGAGAAATCCTAATAACCTCAGATATGCAGATGATACCACACTAATGGCAGAAAGCAAAGAGGAACTAAACAGCCTCTTGATGAAGGTGAAAGAAAAGAGTGAAAGCTGGCTTAAAACTCAACATTCAGAAAACTAAGATCATGGCATCTGGTCCCATCACTTCATGGCAAATAGATGGGGGAAAAATAGAAACAGTGACAGACTTTATTTTCTTGGGCTCCAAAATCACTGCAGACAGTGACTGCAGCCATGAAATGGCTTGTTCCTTGGAACTGAAGATGCTTGTGCCTTGGGAGAAAAGTTATGACAAACCTAGACAGTGTATTAAAAAGCAGAAACATCACTTTGCTAACAAAGGTCTACATAGTCAAAGCCATGGTTTATCCAGTAGTCATGCACAGAGGTGAGAGTAGGACCATAAGGAAGGCTGAGCACCAAAGAACTGATGTTTTCAGACTGTGGTGCTGGAGAAGACTCTTGAGAGCCCCTTGAACAGCAAGGAGATCAAACCAGTCAGTCCTAAAGGAAATCAATGCTGAATGTTCATTGGAAGGACTGATGCTCCAGTACTATACTTTGGTCAACTGATACAAAGAGCTGACTCACTGGAGTGAGTGAAGTTGCTCAGTCGTGTCTGACTTTTGCGACCCCATGGACTGTAGCCTATCAGGCTCCTCTGTCCATGGGATTTTCCAGGCAAGAGTGCTGGAGTGGATTGCCATTTCTTTCTCCAGGGGATCTTCCCGACCCAGGAATCGAACCTGGGTCTCCTGCATTGTAGGCAGACGCTTTACCATCTGAGCCACCAGGGAAGCCCTACTCACTGGAAAAGACTTTGATGCTGGGAAAGACTGAGTATAGGAGGAGAAGGGGATGACAGAGGGTGAGATGATTGCATGGCATCACCTACACAATGGACATCAATTTGAGCAAACTCTGGGAGATGGTGAAGGACAGGGAAGCCTGGCATACTGCAGTCCATGGTGTTGCGAAGAGTCGGACATGACTTAGCCACTGAACAACAACAACAACAAAAGAATGGCCTTGCTAATATCTTGATTCTGAACTTTAAGCCTTGGAATGCTGAGAGAATACATTTCTGTCATTGTAAGTCACTAATTTGTGCTCATTTGTTACAGAAGCCCCAGGAAACTAATTTAGAAAGTGTTCCCTCTTATTTTTATCCTCTGTTTGTGTAAAATTAGAATAATATTTCTCTTGACTTTTCAATTAGAGATTACCAGTGAAGTCATTTGGGACTTGAATTTACCGCGTGAAATTTTGGACTACTGATTCAATTTCTTTAATGGTTTTCTATTTCTCCTTGAGTCAATTTTGTAAGCTCTATTTTTCTACTTGTTCATATTATCTTCTTCAATGGCTAGAGCATCTGTAGTGCTATCCCTTTTGTCATTCTTTATACGTAGTGTTTGTACTTTCTCTCTTAAGTCTCTCAATTTATTGTTATTTATCAATTTTTATTGTTATTACTAGTCAAAGAAACTTTGACATTATTGTTCTCATGATTCACATTTGTTTTCTATTTTAGTAATTTCCCCTCCAGCATTTCCCTCCTTCTACTTCGTTGGATCTGTTTTATTGCTTGTTTTGGCAGCCCCTTGATGGAGATACTTAACACAGTATGTTTCAGTCTTTTTTTTTTTTCTGACTTATACCTTTAAGGCTATACATTTCCTGCTAAACTGTGCTTTGGCTTATGCCTCAAGTTTTATGTTTTTATTATTATTCATGTCAAAATATATTCTAAATTGCATTATGATTTCTGCTTTGACTAAAAGGTTATTAAGAAATGAATTTATTTTCCAAACACATGAGAATCTTTAGTTATATTTTTGCTATTGATTTCTAGCTTGATTGTATTGTTGTCAGAGAACACAGTCTAAATGAAATTTACTGAGATAAGCTTTCATGGTCCAGTACCTGATCAATTTTTGTAAATGTGGCAGATTGGAGCATATATATTTTCCATTGTTCTACCTAAGTCCATTAAGTCAAGCCTGATAATCCCAATGCTTTTCTAGGACAGTTATTTTTTCTGCTTCTGAGCTCTCCTACATTCTCTCCTACCTCCATTTTTTTACAAGAAATATCAGTTCTGATTTTTCATAATTCTGATCCTTCATTCCTCACCTCAAAGTCACCATCTTGGACTCCTAACCTTAAGTTTTCAAACAGCTGAATCAGCTATTTAATAGCTAGTAAAAGTCTGGCACATTTTAAAATCTCTCTTAGGTTCAGCCTTGTCATCAGTAGATGAAAATTGTAGAATTTACTGAGGATTAATATCACCGACTCAATGGACATGAATTTGAGTAAACTCCAGGAGATAGTGAAGGACAGGTAAGCCTGGTGTGCTGCAATTCATGAGGTCACAAAGAATAGAACACAACTGAGCAACTGAACAACTAAGGATTAAAATTTAAAGTAAGTAAAAATATTACTATTTCCATTGTTAATAAATAAGTCACACAGTACTGGTACATAGCAGGTAAACTAAATGGTAATTATTAAACTTTAAATATTTCTTGTCACTATTTCAACATCTATTTCTTCTTACACTACTACTAATATACATTAAGCTCCTCTGGTTAAAAAAAAGAAGAAGAAAATGCAAAAAAATTCCTCTGGTTGCAGTAAGAATAAATGGGCCTTTATATCCATGCAACTTTTGCCAACAGTGTAATATATTCATTTGGGAAAAGAAGAAAAGGTGCCACAAATATAAATAAATCATCACTTCAGATACTTTGGCCATATTTTGTCACTATGTTTGCATCTTCACTGGATAATTTTTTTTCTTTTTCTTTTTTTATTGAAGGATAATTGCGTCACAGAATTTTGTTTTCTGTCAAACCTCAACATGAATCAGACAAAGGTATACATATATTCCCTCCATTTTCAACCTCCCTCCCATCAGCATTCCCATCTTAACCCTCTAGGTTGATACAGAGCCACTGTTAGAGTTTTCTGAGACATACAGCAAATTCCTGTTGGCTATTTATTTTACATATGGTAATGTAAATTTCCATGTTACTCTTTCCATACACCTCACCCTCTCCTCTTCTCTCCCCACGTCCATAAGGATATTCTCTATGTCTGTTTCTCCATTGTTGGCCTGCAAATAAATTCTTCAGTACCATTTTTCTAGATCCGTACATGTGCATACAGTTCAGTTCAGTCGCTCAGTCGTGTCCGACTCTTTGCGACCCCATGAATTGCAGCACGCCAGGCCTCCTTGTCCATCACTAACTCCCAGAGTTCACTCAAACTCATGTGCATCGAGTTGGTGATGCCATCCAGCCATCTCATCCTCTGTCGTCCCCTTCTTCTCCTGCCCCCAGTCCCTCCCAGCATCAGAGTCTTTCCAGTGAGTCAACTCTTCGCATGAGGTGGCCAAAGTACTGGAGTTTCAGCTTTAGCATCAGTCCTTCCAAAGAACACCCAGGGCTGATCTCCTTCACAATGGACTGGTTGGATCTCCTTGCAGTCCAAGGGACTCTCAAGAGTCTTTTCCAACACCACAGTTCAAAAGCATCAATTCTTCGGCACTCAGCTTTCTTCATAGTCCAACTCTAACATCCATACATGACCACTGGAAAAACCATAGCCTTGACTACACGGACCTTTGTTGGCAAAATAATGTCTCTGCTTTTGAATATGCTATCTAGGTTGGTCATAACTTTCCTTCCAAGGAGTAAGCCTCTTTTAATTTCATGGCTACAATCACCATCTGCAGTGATTTTGGAGCCCAAAAAAATAAAGTCTGACACTGTTTCCATTGTTTCCCCATCTATTTCCCATGAAGTGATGGGACCGGATGCCATGATCTTCGTTTNTAGACTTGGATTACTATGATATTGAATGGTTTGCCTTGGAAATGAACAGAGATCATTCTGTTGTTTTTGAGATTGCATCCAAGTACTGCATTTTGGACTCGTTTGTTGACCATGATGGCTACTCCATTTCTTCTAAGGGATTCCTGCCCACAGTAGTAGATATAACTGTCATCTGATTTAAATTCACCCATTCCAGTCCATTTTAGTTCGCTGATTCCTAGAATGTTGATGTTCACTCTTGCCATCTCCTGTTTGACCACTTCCAATTTGCCTTGATTCATGGACCTGATATTCCAGGCTCCTATGCAATATTGCTCTTTACAGCATCAGACCTTGCTTCTATCATCAGTCACATCCACAACTGGGTATTGTTTTTGCTTTGGCTCCATCCCTTCATTGTTTCTGGAGTTATTTCTCCAGTGATCTCCAGTAGCATATTGGGCACCTACCGACCTGGGGAGTTCCTCTTTCAGTATCCCATCATTTGGCCTTTACATACTGTTCATGGGGTTCTCAAGGCAAGAATACTGAAGTGGTTTGTCATTCCCTTCTCCAGTGCATTAGAATGTGCATTAGAATATGATATTTATCTTTCTCTCTCTGACTCACTTCACTCTGTGTAATAGGCTCTAGGTTCATCCACCTCATCAAAACTGATTCAAATGTATTCCTTTTTGTGGCTGAGTAATATTCCATTGTGTATATATACCACAACTTCTTTATCCATTCATTTGTCAACAGACATCTAGGTTGCTTTCATCTTCTAGCTATTGTAAATAGTGCTGCAATGAACAATGGGATACATGTGTTTTTTTCAATTTTGGTTTCCTCAGCGTACATGCCTAGAAATGGGATTGCTGGGCCATATGGTGGTTTTATTCCTAGTTTTTTAAGGAATCATACCATCTTCCATAGTGGCTGTACCAATTTACATTCCCACCAACAATGCAAGAGCATTCCCTTTTCTCCACACCCTCTCCAACATTTATTGTTTGTAGATTTTTTTGGTGATGGTTATTCTGACTGGTGTGAGGTTTCATTGTGGTGTTGATTTGCATTTCTCTAATAATGGAGAAGGCAATGGCAACCCACTCCAGTACTCTTGCCTGGAAAATCCCATGGATGGAGGAGCCTGGTAGGCTACAGTGCATGGAGTCGCTAAGAGTCGGACACAACTGAACAACTTCACTTTCACTTTTCACTTTCATGCCTTGGAGGAGGAAATGGCAACCCACTCCAGTGTTCTTGCCTAGAGAATCCCAGGGATGGAGGAGCCTGGTGGGCTTCAATCTTTGGGGTCGCACAGAGTCAGACATGACTAAAGCAACTTAGCAGCAACAGCAGCAGCAAGAATGAGCAATGTTGAGCATCTTTCCATGAGTTTGTCAGCCATCTGTATGTCTTCTTTGGAAAAATGTCTGCTTAGGTCTTTTTCCCAGTTTTTGATTGGGTTGTTTGTTTTTAGGGCGTTGAGTTGTATGAGCTGCTTGTATATTTTAGAAATTAATCCTTTGTCAGTTGTTTCATTTGCTATTATTTTCTCTCATTCTCAGAGTTGTCTTTTCACCTTGCTTATAGTTTCCTTTGCTGTGCAAAATCTTTTAAGTTTAATCAGGTCCCACTTGTTTAGTTAGGAAGTGTTCTAATTTCATTCTTTACATGTAGCTGTCCAGTTTTTTCCAGCACCATTTATTGAAGAAGCTGTCATTGCCCCCACTGTATATTCTTGCCGCCTTTGTAAAAAATAAAGTACCCATAGGTGCATGGGTTTATTTCTGGGCTTTCTATCTAGTTCCATTGGTCAACATTTCTGTTTTTATGCCAGTACTATACTGTCTTGATGACTGTAGCTTTGTAGTATAATCTGAAGTCAGGAAGGTTGATTCCTCCAGCTCCATTCTTCTTTCTCAAGACTGCTTTGGTTATTCAGAGTCTTTTGTGTTTCCATATGAATTGTGAAATTTTTTGTTCTAGTTCTGTGAAAAATGTCATTGATAATTTGATAGGGATCACATTGAATCTATACATTGCATTTGGTAGTATAGTCATTTTCACAGTATTGATTCTTCCTACTCAGGAACATGGAATATCTCTCCATCTGATTATGTCATCTTTGATTTCTTTCATCGGTGTCTTATAATTTTCTGTGTACAGTTCTTTTGTCTCTTTAGGTAAGTTTATTCCTAGACATTTAATTCTTTTTGTTGCAATGGTGAATGGAATTGATTCCTTAATTTCTCTTTCTGATTTTTCATTGTTAGTATATAGAAATGCAAGTGATTTCTGTGTATTGATTTTGTATCCTGCAACTTTGCTAAATTCATTGATTAGCTCTAGAAATTTTCTGATACTATCTTTAGGGCTTTCTATGTACAGTATCATAACATCTGCAGACAGTGAGAGCTTTACTTCTTTTTTTCTGATCTGGATTCCTTTTATTTCTTTTTCTTCTCTGATTGCCGTAGCTAGGACTTCCAGAACTATGTTGACTAATAGTGGTGAAAGTGGACACCCTTGCCTTGTTCCTGATCTTAGGGGGAAATGCTTTCAGTTTTTCACCATTAAGAATAATGTTGCTGTAGGCTTATCATATATGGCCTTTACTATATTGAGGTAGGTTCCTTCTATGCCCATTTTTTGAAGAGTTTTAATCATAAATGGATGCTGAATTTTGTCAAAGGCTTTTTCTGCATCTATTGAGGTTATCATATCTTTTTATCTTTCAATTTGTTAATATGGTGTATCACGTTGATTGACTTGCATGTATTGGAGAATCTTTGCATTGCTGGAATAAACCCAACTTGATCATGGTATGTGAGCTTTTTGATGTGTTGGTGAATTCTGTTTGCTAAAATTTTGTTCAGGATTTTTGCATCTATGTACATTAGTGATATTGGCAGGTAGCTTTCTCTTTTTGTGTTGTCTTTGTCTGGTTTTGGTATCAAGGTGATGGTGGCCTCATAGAATCAGTTTGGAAGTGTTCCATCCTCTGCAATTTTTTGAAAGAGTTTTAGAAGGATAGGTATTAGCTCTTTTCCAAATGTTTGATAGAATTCTCCTGTGGAGCCATCTGGTCCTGGGCTTTTATTTTTGGGGAGATTTTTGATCACAGCTTCAATTTCTGTGCTTGTAAATGGGTTGTTCATAATTTCTATTGCTTCCTGGTTCAGTCTTGGAAGATTGAACTTTTCTAAGAATCTGTCCATTTCTTCCAGGTTATCCATTTTATTGCCATTAAGTTGTTCATAATAGTCTCTTATAATTCTTTTTGTTTCTGCATTGTCCTTTGTAACCTCTCCTTTGTCATTTCTAATTTTGTTGATTTGATTCTTCTCTCTTTTTATCTTGATGAGTCTGGCTAAAGGTTTGTCAATTTTGTTTATCTTCTCAAAGAACCAACTTTTAGTTTTATTAATCTTTACTATTGTTTCTTTCATTTCTTTCTCATTTACTTCTGCTCAGATCTTTATGATTTCTTTCCTTGTACTAATTTTTTGTTGTTGTTGTTCTTCTTCTTCTTTTTTCAGTTGTTTTAGGTGTAAAGTTAGGTTGTCTATTTGATGTTTTTCTTGTTTCTTGGGTTAGGATTGTATTGCTATAAACTTCCCTCTTAGAACTGCTTTTGCTGCATCCCATAGGTTTTGAGTTGTCATGTTTTCATTGTCATTTGATTCTAGAAATTTTTATTTCCCTTTTGATTTCTTCAGTAACCTGTTTTTTATTTAGAAACATATTGTTTAATCTCCATGTGTTTGTGTTTCTTACAGTTTTTTTCTTGTAATTGATATCTAGTCTCATAGTGTTGTGGTCAGAGAAGATGCTTGATACGATTTCAGTTATTCTTAAATTTATTCAGTTATTCTTAAATCTGTGACCCAAGATGTGGTCTATCCTGGAGAATGCTCCATGTGCACTTGAGAAGGTGTATTCTTCAGCATTTGGGTGGAATGTCCTGAAGACATCAATGAGATCCATCTCATCTAATGTATCATTTAAGACTTGTTTCCTTATTAATTTTCTGTTTTGATGATATGTCCACTGTGAGAGTTAGTGGGGTGTTAAAGTCCCCTACTATTATTGTGTTACTATCAATTTCTCCTTTTATGTCTGTTAGTGTTTGGTAGGCTGCAACTGTATGTATTGAGGTGCTCCTATGTTGGGTGTATAGGTATCTACAATTGTTATGTCTTCCTCTTGGATTGACCCCTTGATCATTATGTAGTGTCCTTCCTTATCTCTTGTGATCTTCTTTATTTTAAGGTCTGTTTTGTCTGACATGGGGATTGCTACTCCAGCTTTCATTCGCTTCCCATTTGCATGGAATATATTTTTCCATCCTCTCACTTTCAGTCTATATGTATCTTTAGGTCTGAAGTGGGTTTCTTGTAGACAGCAAATATATGGGTCTTGTTTTTGTATCCATTCAGCCAGTCTGTGTCTTTTGGTTGGAGCATTTAATCCATTTACATTTAAAGTAATTACTGATATATATGGCCTATAGTAATTTTCTTGTTTGGGGTTGATTTTGTAGATCTTTTTTCTTCTCTTGTATTTCTTGACTATATAAGTCCCTTTAACATTTGTTGTATGGGTGGTTTGGTGGTACTGAATTCTCTTAACTTTTGTCTGTCTATAAAGCTTTTTATTTCTCCATCAGTTTTGAATGAGATCCTTGCCAGGTACAGGAATCATGGTTGTAGATTTTCCCCTTTCAGTACTTTAAATATATCCTGCCATTCCCTTCTGGCCTGTAGAATTTCTGCTGAAAGATCAGCTGTTAAGTGTATGGGGCTTCCCTTGTATGTTACTTGTTGCTTCTCCCTTGCTGCTTTTAATATTTTTTCTTTGTGTTTAGTCTTTGTTGGTTTGATTAGTATGTGTTTTGGCATGTTTCTCCTTGGGTATATCCTGTATGGGACTCTTTGTGCCTCTTGGACTTGATTGACTATTTCCTTTTCCCTGTTGGGGAAATTTTCAACTATAATCTCTTCAAAAAATTTCTCATACCCTTCCTTTTTCTCTTCTTCTTCTGGGACCCCTATAATTTGAATGCTG
This sequence comes from Redunca redunca, assembly GCA_006410935.1. Lineage (NCBI taxonomy): Eukaryota > Metazoa > Chordata > Mammalia > Artiodactyla > Bovidae > Redunca > Redunca redunca. Next base: position 82,213 of record SJYQ01006033.1, on the reverse strand, counting down.
AACTTGAATCCTTAATTCTTTTCATTCTTTTTACTTTATTCTGCTCTTCAGAAGTTATTTCCACCATTTTATCTTCTGAATGAATCACTGATTCATTCTTCTGCTTCAGCTATTCTATTGATTCTTTCCAGAGTATTTTTAATTTCAGTAATTGTGTTGTTTGTCTCTGTGTGTTTATTCTTAATTCTTCTAGGTCTTTGTTAATTGATTCTTGCATTTTCTCCATTTTGTTTTCAAGATTTTTGATCATCTTTTTACTATCATTATTCTGAATTCTTTTCAGGTAGTTTGTCTATTTCCTCTTCATTTATTTGGACTTCTGTGTTTCTAGTTGGTTCATTCATTTGTGTAGTATTTCTCTGCCTTTTCATTATTTTTTTTTATTTTACTTTACAATACTGTATTGGTTTTGCCATACATCAACATGAATCCACCACAGGTGTACACATGTTCCCAATCCTGAACTTATTGTGTTTCAGGTCTCCTTTTCCAAGGCTTCAAGTTTGAATTCTTTCCTCTTTTTGGTTTCTACCCTCCTAAGATTGTCCAGTGGTTTGTGTAAGCTTCATATAGGGTGAGATTTGTGCTGAGTTTTTGTTTGTTTGTTTGTTTTCCCTTTGATGAGCAAGGCTGAGTGAGGTGGTAATCCTGTCTGCTGGTGATTTGGCTTGTACTTTTGTTTTGTTTGTTGTTTAGATGCGGTGTCCTGCACAGGGTGCTACTGGTGGTTGGGTGATGCCAGGTCTTGTATTCAAGTGGTTTCTTTTGTGTGAGTTCTCACTATTTGATACTCCCTAATCACTGCTTCCCTGGTGGCTCAGATGGTAAAGTGTCTGCCTGCAATGCGGGAGACCTGGGTTTGATTCCTGGGTCAGGAAGATCCCCTGGAGAAGGAAATGGCAATCCACTCCAGCACTCTTGCCTGGAAAATCCCATAGACGGAGGAGCCTTATAGGCTACAGTCCATGGGGTCGCAAAGAGTTGGACATGACTGAGCGACTTCACTTCACTTCACTTCACTTCACTTCAATCACTGTAAATGGTGATTGCAGCCATGAAATTAAAAGACACTTACTTCTTGGAGGAAAGTTATGACCAACCTAGATAGCATATTCAAAAGCAGGGACATTACTTTGCCAACAAAGGTCTGCCTAGTCAGGGCTATTGTTTTTCCAGTGGTCATGTATGGATGTGAGAGTTGGACTGTGAAGAAAGCTGAATGCCGAAGAATTGATGCTTTTGAACTGTGGTGTTGGACAAGACTCTTGAGAGTCCCTTGGACTGCAAGGAGGTCCAGCCAATCCTTCCTAAAGGAGATCAGTCCTGGGTGTTCTTTGGAAGGAATGATGCTAAAGCTGAAACTCCAGTACTTTGGCCACCTCATGAGAAGAGTTGACTCATTGGAAAAGACTCTGATGCTGGGAGGGATTGGGGGCAGGAGGAGAAGGGGACGACCGAGGATGAGATGGCTGGATGGTATCACTGACTCGATGGATGTGAGTTTGAGTGACCTCCGGGAGTTGGTGATGGACAGGGAGGCCTGGCGTGCTGTGATTCATGGGGTTGCAAAGAGTCGGACACGAATGAGAGACTGAACTGAACTGAACTGAACTGAGAGTTAGTTCTCTGGTAGTCTAGGGTCTTGGAGTCAGTGCTCCCACTCCAAAGGCTCAGGGCTTGATCTCTGTTGAAAATCAGTGGTAATTTCTACATAAATTGTAGGATAAGTAAACTATTTCAGTTGAATGCTGATAGTCAAATTTTAAAAATCATCATTTAGGGCAAACTTTTTGGTTTGATCCTTGTATTCACCAAGATGCTACGAAGCACACAAAATTAAATTACAGGAGGCCGATGGCCTGTCCTAGTAACTTTGTCATCATTTCTCTGTCCTCCATCCCACCCCTTCACAGGATAATTAAGAGTGCATGGTCACTGAGATGGGTGACAGGAAAAAAATGAACTCCATTTCAAGACTGTGTGAATTAAAAGATAACATTTATTAAACATCTTCTTTATCCAGGTACTGCTCTGCTGCTACTGCTGCTGCTAAGTTGCTTCAGTTGTGTCCAACTCTGTGCAACCCCGTAGATGGCAGCCCACCAGGCTTCCCCATCCCTGGGATTCTCCAGGCAAGAACACTGGAGTGGATTGCCATTTCCTTCTCCAACACATGAAAGTGAAAAGTGAAAGTGAAATCGCTCAGTCGTGTCTTACTCTAGAGACCCCATGGACTGCAGCCTACCAGGCTCCTCTGTCCATGGGGTTTTCCAGGCAAAAGTACTGGAGTGGGGTGCCGTTGCCTTCTCCTGGTACTGCTCCAGGGGTACTGTTCTAGGGGCTTTCAGATGTGTTATCTCTTTTAACCTCACAAAACTCTGTTAAGGTATACATATTGTGGTATCCATTTTATAAACAGAGAAATTGGATTTCAGGAGATTTAAGGAACTTGCCCAACCTCACATAGGGTAGAGACATATGCAGAGCAGGTATGTACCAGTAGGTGTATACTGAAGTGAAAAGTGAAAGTTGCTCAGTTGTGTTTGACTTTTTGTGACCCCACGGACTACATGTATAGTCCATGGAATTTTCCAGGCCAGAATACTGGAGTAGGTAGCCTTTCCCTTCTCCAGGGGATCTTTCCCAATCTAGGGATTGAACCCAGGTCTCCCGCATTGCAGGCGGATTCTTTACCAGCTGAGCCACAAAGGAAGCCCAAGAATACTGGAGTGGGTAGCCTATCCCTTCTCCAGTGGATCGTTCTGACTGAGGAATCGAATCGGGGTCTCCTGCATTGCAGGCAGATTCTTAACAACTGAGCTATGAGGGTAGCCCTAGGTGTATCAGTTCAGTTCAATTCAGTCGCTCAGTCATGTCTGACTCTGCAATCCCATGAACCACAGGATGCTAGGCCCCCCTGTCCATCACCAACTCCTGGAGTCCACCCAAACCCCTGTTCATTGAGTTGGTGATGCCATCCAACCACCTCATCCTCTGTCATCCCCTTCTCCTCCTGCCCTCAATCTTTCTCATCATCAGGGTCTTTTCCAATGAGTCAGCTCTTCACATCAGGTGGCCAGAGTATTGGAGTTTCAGCTTCAACATCAGTCCCTCCAGTGAACATCCAGTACTGAGCTCCTTTAGGATGGACTGGTTGGTGTATACTAGCAGGTATAATAGCTATCAAGCCTGGAACTAAATGTCCTCCAAAGGACCAATCCAATATAAAAGAGAGTAAGGTCAGCATCTTCTCTGGGTCTCTCCTGTGACTCTTTGTCTCCTTCTATATAATGTTTCTTCTTCCTCCCCTATTCATTACCTATAACATAGGATTGCCCATGGATACAGGTAATGCAGCACTGATCTCAGTCTGTGTGAGACGTCAGAGAGAGTGGGAAAGGGTTGGACACATTACCTGCACAGAAGATGCCATCTGCTCCACAAATTACAATGGCTTTAACTGTATCATCTGTTGTAGCTTTCTGAAGACTCTCTTTTATTCCACGGGCAACATTTATACTAAAAGGGGAAAAAAAATTACATGAAGCATTAGTCACAATCAAATTTCTACCATCTCAGAGTTTATTTTTTTTTCTTTCCTAACAATGAAAACTTAAACATATACATGATGTAGAAAAATCCTAGATACTTACTGTTAAATTTTCACTAATTTAAGAAATAATATATGTCTACTGTGGAAGGAATGATGCTACAGCTGAAACTCCAGTACTTTGGCCACCTCATGCAAAGAGTTAACTCATTGGAAAAGACTTTGATGCTGGGAGGGATTGGGAGCAGGAGAAGAAGGGGACGACCGAGGATGAGATGGCTGGATAGCATTACTGACTCGATGGATGTGAGTCTGAGTGAACTCCAGGAGTTGGTGATGGACAGGGAGGCCTGGTGTGCTGCGATTCATGGGGTTGCAAAGAGTCGGACACGACTGAGCGACTGAACTGAACTGAACTGTGAAGTAAGCCCTGAGGTGATTAAACACATAAACTTCAGAAAATAAAAGTGTTTTCCTGCATTTTGCTGTAACTTTGACCACTTAGAATCAACACTATCAATTTAAAAATATTACACACATCTTCTCTGTATAGTGAAAGGAGTTTAAAACATCCTAGGGACAACAGTGTACACTGAGTATAGCACTGAGATGAGTGCTATAATAAAGGTACAGAGAAAATGATGTGGAAATTCTGAAAGAAAGTGCTTTTGATTTGTCATATTGGCCTAATAAAAGAAAACTGAAATAGTCTAAAAATAACAGTCTAAGTCATGTGGCAGGGGATGTAAGTTACCCGCAAACTAATACTTAATACTTTAAACTAATACTAATACTTTGTTCCCTAAGGTTGCAGATACTAAGTCCATTTCCATTCCATTGGCCAGAACTTAATGCTTTGAGCTGAACTTGCTGCTGTGAAATATAGTCTTTATTTTGGGTAGCCATGTATCCAGCTAAAAACCAATTAATCCACTATTATGTTGAGTTTTCTGTAACAAGTAGCCAAGCCTAGCTAATTTGAAAGGTAATGGCAAGGTCTGGGAAAGGAAGGGCATTTGGTAAATCTTTGTTAAGCTGCAGTAGATGAAGGAGTCATCCCCAGAGGAGATGGTTAAAACTAAGATTGAATGAGTTTGCCAAAGGAAAAAAAACAAAAGAGAGAGCTGAGAGTAGATCCTGTAAATATTTAAGAGGCGGGAGAGGCTCAGCTGAGTGATTCAGTACCGCGGAGTCCAACGAGACCAAGAGAGGAGAATTTGCCAAGAAGCACCGCGGAGTCCAACAAGACCGAGAGAGGAGAATTTGCCAAGAGGCAGAGGATCAGTAAGTGCCAGGGGACGGCAAAGGAGGAGCTCTAGGAAGAGTAGTGAAGAATTGCTTAAAGAAAAAATTATAAAACCAGAGTCCAGTGCATTTTGCCTTAGAATTCTAAGTAATATGGGCAAATTTTACACAGGGCAAAAAAAACTTAGAGCGAAAAACAACTAAAGCCAGATTGTTCAAACCAGCAACTAACATTGCTAACTGATTACATCCCAATACAAAAGGTTTTTGGTATTAAAAAATAAATTAATTAATTAAAAAACCTCAGGGAATAAAGGAGATACTTGCTCTTGTATATGGTAATTCCCTTTCACCTAGTTACTTTTCACCATTTAACCCAGATGAAATCAAACAAAACCTCTTGCCTTCAGTTGATTTAATTAGAAACCAAATCTACTAAAGAAAAATGGAATTTGAACCATCCAGAATACTGAGAAGTCCAAAAGTCACACACTGCTTTCTGGGTAAACAATGGCTGCAAAATTAGCCAAAATGAGCTCAGTCTGTGCCACTGAGGAGACAAGTCTGGCTTTTCCCATTTCAATCAACCCCTACTCTTTCATTTCTTATCTTCTTGTTAATTTTGCATCATTTGTTGTTGTTGTTTAGTTGCTAAATTGTGTCCGACTCTTCTGCGACTCCATGGAATGTAGCCCGCCAGGTTCCTCTGTCCATGGAATTTTCCAGGCAAGACTACCAGAGTAGGTTGCCATTTCCTTCTCCAGGGGATCTTCCCAACCCAGGGACTGAACCCACGTCTCCTGAATTGGCAGCAGATTCTGCTCCTGAATCACTCTAGATCCCCTAGAATAGGCAACGGCAACCCACTCCAACATTCTTGCCTGGAAAATCCCATGGACAGAAGAGCCTGGTAGGCTATAGTGCATGCGGTCACAGAATCGGACACAACTAAGCACACACACTCACACACACAAACACACACACACAAACAACATTTGCTAAGTGTCAGATCTCTAACACATTTAAACCTCACAATGACTTAATGAGATAGGTATTAAAATTTCTCCTGAAAGGGGGAAAGGGGACAGTTTAAATACAAGACACATTTTAAGTAGTTATGGGAAAATATTCCTAGTTGTAGGTAGCAAACTGTGGAACTATTTACCCCACAAGTTTGAGATGAGCACAATTTTCCATTATGAGCAGAGATAGGCAGAATCCTAATACTTGGGAGCCACCTGGGAAGCTTCCACCCACCAATGCAGGGGCTACAGTCCATGGGGCCGCAAATAGTCAGACACAACTGGGTGACTGAGCACACACACAGACACACAATTTTGCAAAAATAAAACAAGAAAAAGAAGAATGAAAATGGCTATTATACATACAGCTTTACTAGATTCTAGCTGAGTGAAAAGGGACCACACCTTTGTAGCAATATCAAAGTCACAGGGGTTAAGAAATTATTTTCTCCCCTTAATATTCTCAGGTATGGAGAAATGGAGTCTAAAAGTAACATTTCATGAGTGATGACCAAAGAACTTTACCTTCTGTCACTTTAGAAGTCTTTTTTGTGACCATTTTTTAAAACCAGAAGGCATCAAATAAAGTCATGGCTTGTGACCAGCATTTTTCAAAGAAACAGAATGAAAATAGAATACATCAAATAAAAAGAAAAGTTTTGTTTCACTAAACTTTGCTTTCAGTTACATATTTGTATGTGTGTTTGTACGTGTGTGTCCTAGGTTGCTATGTAAAACATGGATTACTGTGTAGAACATAATTTAAAAAAATATAAAACCCATTGTTTTGGGAGACAAATCTAGTAATTAGGTATCTCCTACATTTATAAAGAGGGTTGGCATTCATCCAAGTAGAAAGAAATCTGGCTTAGCTAAAGGAACAAAGAAAGATTTGAACTGTTTGGGCCAAAAAATATTCAAAAAAGAATCTCTCACTTATCTAGGAAGAAATAATTTCCCAAATAAAATTAGAAATAGGAAGGGGGAAAGGAAGAGGAGATGAAAAGTGTAAAGCAAAAAGAGAAAAAAAAGGGGGACCTGTTAAACTGGATGAGCATGCTAGGACACATACCTTCACCTAAGTACAAGTTCAAGAGGAAAGGGCAAAAAAGTGTTTATCACCAAGTGGAGAAAATCCTGATGCAGCTGCAATGAATTCTGAGCAGCAGGGCCTATTGGTAGGGGCTTGTAACAGGCCTTTTGCCTAATAAAAATAATGATAGCTGGTGGTGCAGTGGTAAAGAATTCGCCTGCCAATGAAAGGGATGCAAAAGACGCGGCTGAGTTGGAAAGATCCCCTGGAGTAGGAAATGGCAACCCACTCCAGTATTCTTGCCTGGAAAATCCCATGGACAGAAGAGCCTGGTAGTCTGCAGTGCATGGGGTTGAAAAGTCAGATACAACTAAGTGCGCACACACAACACCTAAGTGTCAGTTTCTAATCGGCAGCACATTTAAACCTCACAACTTAATGAGGTAGGTACTAAAATTTCTCCTGCAAGGCGGGAAGGGAACAGGTTAAATACCAGACACATTTTAAGTAGTTATGGGAAAATATTCCTAGTTATAGGTACTAAATTGTGGAACTATTTTCCCCAAAGTTAGAGATGGGCACAGTTATCCATTATGAGAAGAGATTAAGGCAGAGTCCTAATACTTAGTAATTTTAATTGAAATACAAAGTTCAAAATTGATATGTAATTGTAGTACTCATGTTTTTCTTCATCAAAACTGAAGTAATAATATTTTGCTTTATTCCTAGGGGCAAGTAAGTGGACTTATTCTTTGTATGATTATATTTCTGAAAATTTTTATATTATTAAATGCAAAATTTTATATTAAAATAAAAGTTATAATATTAATGCTAATGATAAAACCAAATCTGATGACAGTAGGACAAAAATTCAGTTAAAATTAGCTTGTCTTCTCATTTCAGTCTCTTTTTGCTCCAGCAGCATGCAGTAAGGATTCTGACCCAAAGTCGTTCTCTTCATGCTTTATATGTTCTCTGTAAATGATCATTTCCCTACTCCCTGTGGATGAGTGGTTTTTTCCCCAGGTTGATCACTATACTTTTTTCAGAGATATAAAAGAACCAGGTGGTGCTAGTGGTGAAAACCTCCCTGCCAATGCAAGAGGCACAAGAGTTCAATCCCTGGGTGGTAAAGATCCCCTGGAGGAGGGCATGGCAACTCACTCCAGTATTCTTGCCTGGAAAATCCCATGGACAGAGGAGCCTAGGGGCTCATAGTCCATAGGGGCACACAGATTCATACACGGCTAAAGTGACTTAGCACAAACCTATATATCATTAATTTTCAAAACAGCAGCATTAATCTCACTTTTTAAAGTAATGATTTTACTAGTTTAACAAGAAAAGTACTCCACAATAAAAGAACATAAACAGCATAGCAGTTTTTCAGGAAATGCTATTTTTTAATAGGCTAATTCTGACCTGAGCTTATTCTAACATGGATCTTCACCAAAGCACTAAGACCTTGAGGTTTAGAACAAACCAAGAGATACATCTTGGTGTTTCTGGGCCAGGGCATAATTCTCTTTTACTCACTATATTGGCATTAATGGGGATCTTTATTTTTAACAGTGTGAAGCCACCTTATTTTTGGACTCCCAAAGCTTTTAGTCACAGATTGTAAGGGTGGCCTGGACCCCAGGTCGGGAAGGGAGGGATCAAGGTCCAGGCAGCACAGCACTAAGACCTCTGGACTAGAAAGTACATCTGAGAGGTCAGAGTTGCAAGTAAGCAGGAGTTCAGCACGAAGTTGGCACGGACAGACCGGTTCGGGCGCAGCTCCCCAATTTCTAGCTGTNCCATCCAACCATCTCATTCTCTGTTGTCCCCTTCTCCTCCTGCCTTCAATCTTTCCCAGCATCAGGGTCTTTTCCAGGGAGTCAGTTCTTCACATCAGGTGGTCAAAGTATTGGAATTTCAGCTTCAGCATCAGTCTTTCCAATGAATGTTCAGGACTGGTTTCGTTTAGGATTGACTGGTGTGATCCCCTTGCAGTCTAAGGGACTCTCAAGAGTCTTCTCCAACACCGCAGTTCAAAAACATCAATTCTTTGGCACTCAGCCTTCTTTATAGTCCAACTCTCACCACCACACATAACTACTGGAAAAACCATAGCTTTGACCAGATGGACCTCTGCTGTCTAGGTTGGTCATAGCTTTTCTTTCAAGGAGCAAGCATCTTTTAATTTCATGGCTGCAGTCACCATCTGCAGTGATTTTGGAACCCAAGAAAATAAAGTCTGTCACTGTTTCCATTGCTTCCCATCTATTTGTCATGAAGTAATGCTTTTGAACTGTGGTGTTGGAGAAGACTCTTGAGAGTCCCTTGGACTGCAAGGAGATCCAACCAGTCCATCCTGAAGGAGATCAGCCCTGGGATTTCTTTGGAAGGAATGACGCTAAAGCTGAAACTCCAATACTTTGGCCACCTCATGCAAAGAGTTGACTCATTGGAAAAGACTCTGATGGTGGGAGGGATTGGGGGCAGGAGGAGAAGGGGACGACAGAGGATGAGATGGCTGGATGGCATCACTGACTCAATGGGTGTGAGTCTGAGTGAACTCCGGGAGTTGGTGATGGACAGGGAGGCCTGGCATGCTGCGATTCATGGAGTCGCAAAGAGTCGGACATGACTGAGCGACTGAACTATACTGAACTGAATGGGACCAGATGCCATGATCTTTGTTTTTTGAATGTTGAGTTTTAACCCAGCTTTTTCACTCTCCTCTTTCACTTTCATCAAGAGGCTCTTCAGTTCCTCTTCACTTTCTGCCATAAGTGTCATCTGCATGGTTGTCATCTGCATATCTGAGGTTATTGATATTTCTCCTGGCAATCTTGATTCCAGCTTGTGCTTCATCCAGCCCGGCATTTTGCATGATGTACTCTGCATTTAAGTTAAATAAGAATGGTGACAATATACAGCCTTGACATACTCCTTTCCCAATTGGGAACCAGTCTGTTGTTCCATGTCCAGTTCTAACTATTGCTTCTTGAACTGCATTCAGATTTCTCAGGAGGTAGGTCAGGTGGTCTGGTATTTCCATCTCTTGAAGAATTTTCCAGTTTGTTGTGATCCACACAAACCAAAGGCTTTGGCATAATCAATAAATCAGAAGTAGATGTGATATTCTTTTCCCTATTGAAAATAAGGGCTTCCCTGGTGGCTCTGACAGTAAAGAATCCCCCTGCAATGGGGGAGACATGGGTTTGATCCCTGGGTTGGGAAGATCCCATGGAGGAGGGCATAGAAACCCACTCTAGTATTCTTGCCTGGAAAATCCCTACGGACAGAGGAGCCTGGTGGGCTACAGTCCATGGGGTCACAGAGTTGGACACAACTGAGTGACCAAGCACAGCACATTGAAAATAAAACCAGGTTCCTACTGCTAAGAAAGTACCCATGGCCTTGAGGTCCTAGAAACAAGTAGCAGTCAGAACCATATAATCCATCAAGGACAGCCCCTCACTTTGATAGCCAGCCAATCATGAATATCCCTGGGCACAAGCCTCTGAGTGCTAACATTCAATATCAACCAGCTTCTTATTAGTGGTATCAATCTCTACTGCCTCTAAAATTTGCCAATCTCTCAATTCCACCTTGCCCAAAATCTCAGTGTAAGATTAACAGTTTGCTCTGCTTGGAGAGACCTTGTATAACCAGCACAGCATTCCCTGTCTGGAGGAAGCAAGAGATTCAGCATTGTTTTCCAGGGGGACAATTTCGCCGTCCATCCTAACAACTTTCAACGTCTCCACAAAGGCCATGTAGGCCTTAACAGTTCTGAAACTGCTCCTGGAGCGAGTGGAGATAAGCACAGTGTGGAGCCATTCCGAGGCATTTTCTCTTCTATATCTTGGAGTCAGTCACAGGTCACTTCTCATGTATCTCCCTGTGTGCATGCTAAGTCACTTCAGTGGTGTCTGACTCTTTGCAACCTTATGGACCCACCAGGCTTCTCTGTCCAAGGGATTCTCCAGGCAAGAATACTGGAGTGGGTTGCTGTGACCTTCTCCAGGGGATCTTCCCAATCCAGGGGTTGAACTTGCATCTCTTATGCCTCCTGCATTAGCAGGTGCGTTCTTTACCACTAGTGCCACTTGGGAAGCCCTATCTATTGCCCTAGTTTTAGTTAAACACAGAACTTTCTGCCTTGTACTTTCTTTCCCTTAGATACATACAGCTGCAAACATCTGTGTAAATCCATAAAATTGCCTGGCAGTAGTTTAAAGTTGGCTCCTCAGCAGGACAGTGCTAGGGCGAGCAAAAAAGGGCCCCAGTGGGGAAAATTGAAGAGGGCACTCACTCTCTGGTTCATGTAACTGCTGCCCCTGTCCTGCTCCTGAACAACAGAGCGCTCCCCACACTTTCTGTAATCTGTCATCCAGCCCCTCCTGTTTAGTGTCATACTGTGGGACTAGGGGCCCAGACAGCTGACACCAGGCTGATCTTCCTTTTGCTCTCTATGTAGATGATAAACTGTCTAAATCTATTTGTATTCCTTATGGGCCCAATCTATGGCAGTATGGCAAGCCAATTTAGCAATATGCCACCATGATACTGTTTACAGTCCACTTAACCCCCTTGACAATCTCTTGATAATTGGATGACCTGTTACATTCTCAAGTTGTCTTATTTGTCTCAATAAGTGCCACTTAACAAGATGCCATTCCTCCTGACTAATGCATTTCCAGATCATCTGCATGTTACTAATTTTGCTTGTTAAATATGTCATTTTCATTATTGTCATGGTGTTGCAATTCACAAACAGATCAGTTGATCAGAAATATATTCAATAGTCATCATTAAAAAAATCTACAAATAACAAATACAGGAGAGAATGTGGAGAAAAGGAACCCTCATACACTTTTGGAGGGAAGGTAAGATGGTGCAGCCACTATGGAGAACAGTATGGAGGTTCCTAAAAAAATGAAAAGGAGAATTGCCATATGATCCATTAATACCACTCCTGGGCACATACCTGGAGAAAACTATGATTAAAAAAGGTAGATACACTCTTATGTTCATAGCAGCACTATTTACAATAGTTAAGACATGGAAACAACCTAAATGTCCATTGACAGATGAGTGGATAAAGAAGACGTGTTACACATATACAATGGACCATTACTTAGCCATTTAAAAAAAATGAAATAATACCATTTGCAGCTACATGGATGGACCTAGAGATTATTATACTAAATGAAGTCAGTCAGCAAGATAAAGACAAATACCATATGATATCACTTTTATGTGGAATCTAAAATATGACATAAATGAATTTATCTATGAAACAGAAACAGACTAAGAGAACAGACTTGTGGTTGTGGGGGTGGGGGGCTGGATTGGGAGTTTGGGACTAACTATGTATAATTAATATATATCGATTGGATAAACAGACATTCCTACTATATAGCACAGGGAACTATATTTAATACCCTGTAATAAACCATAATAGAAAGAATTTTTAAAAAGAAGTATATTGAATATCGTGTAATAACCTATAAGCAGGGCTACCCTGGTGGCTCAGTGGTAAAAAATTAACCTGTAATGCAGGAGACTGAAATCTTGTATGCTAGACTTCATCATTATGTGAAATAAGAACTTCCAGATATCCAAGTTGGGTTTCAAAACGGAAGAGGAACTAGAGATCAAATTGCCAACATTTGCTGGATTATAGAAAAAGCAAGAGAATTTCAGGAAAACATCTATCTCTGTTCCATCGACTACACTAAAGCCTTTGACTGTGGATCATGACAAACTGTGAAAAGCTCTTAGATGGGAATACCAGACCTTCTTACCTGTCTCCTGAGAAACCTGTATGCAGGTCAAGAAGAAACAATTAGAACAATGTATGGAACAACTGATAGGTTCAAGATTGAGAAAGGAGTATGACAGGGCTCTCTGCTGTCACCCTGTTTGTTTAACCTATATGCTGAGCACATCATGAGAAATACCAGGCTGGATGAGTTACAAGCCAGAATCAAGATAGGCAGGAGAAGCATCAACAACCTCAGATAAGTGGATGATACCAGTCTAATGGCAGAAAGCGAAGAGGAACTAAAGAGCCTCTTGATGATGGTGAAGGAGAGTGAAAGAGCCAGCCTAAAACTAAATATTAAAAAACTAAGGTCATGGCATCCAGCCCCATTATTGCATGGCAAGTAGAAGGGGAAGAGGTGGAAATAGTGACAGATTTCCTCTTCTTGGGCTCCAAAATCACTGTGGACAGTGACTGTGGCCATGAAATCAGATGATTGCTTCTTGGCAGGAAAGCAATGACAAACCTAGACAGTGTGTTGAAAAGCAGAATCTTTACTCTGCCAACAAATGTCTGTATAGTCACAGTTATAGTCTTCCCAGTGGTCATGTATAGTTGTGGGAGCTCGACCGTAAAGAAGGCAGAATGCCAAAGAATTGATGCCTTGGAACTGTGGTGCTGGAGAAGACTCCCAAAAGTCTTGGACAGCAAGGAGATCAAACCAGTCAATCTTAAGGGAGATGAATCCTGAATATTCACTGGAAGGACTGACAGTGAAGCTGAAGCTCTAGTATTTTGGTCATCTGATGTGAACAAAAAACTCATTAGAAAAGTCCCTGATGCTGGGAAAGATTAGGGCAGAAGGAGAAGAGGGCATCAGAGGATGAGATGGCTGGATGGCATCACCAATGCAATGAACATGAAGTTGGGCAAACTCCAGGAGATGGTGAGGGACAGGCGTGCTGCAGTCCATGGGGTGGCAGAGTCAGATGTGACTGGGTAACTGAACAACAACAACAATAATCTATAATGGAAAAGGATCTGGAGAAAATATGTACGTATGTAAATATGATGAATTACTTGCTGTATACCTAAAACAAACACAATACTGTAAATCAACTGTATGTAGCCTGCCAGCCTCCTCTGTCCATGGGATTTTCCAGGCAAGAATACTGGCATGGGTATTACTGGTAAGGAAATACTGCCATTTCCTTCTCCAGGGGATCTTCCTGACCCAGGGATCAAACCCGAGTCTCCTGCATTACAGGCAAATTCTTTCCTGTCTGAGTCACCAGGGAAGCCCTAAAAGAAAAATAAGAATATAAATATAAAACTTTAAAACTTTTGTGCATTAGAACATCCACATATATACCCATGGTAGAAACAGAGGTAGTTATCTAAACTTGACTTTCCCTGCATTGGTTATCTTTTAGCTCTGGAATCCAGGTGTGGTGTTGTGAAACTTCATTTAATAATAACTGAAGCCATCAGAGCAGACTGCTTTGGTGAATTAATCAGGTTTTCTGAAACAAATTGCAAAATATTAGGGCTTCCCTGGTGGCTCAGATGGTAAACAGTCTGCCTGCGATGTGGGAGACCTGGGTTCAATTCCTGGGTTGGGGACATCCCCTGGAGAAGGGAATGGCAACCCACTCCAGTATTCTTGCCTGGAGAATTCCATGGACAGAGGCTACAGTCCATGGGATTGCAAAGAGTCAGACATGACTGAGCAACTAACATTTTCAATGTGAACCAACCAGGTTTTCTGAAACTAACTGAAAAATATTGCTTTCCAGCTGGAGTGATAGAATCTCCCACATGCTCTCTTCAATGTCACTTCCCCTCTCACTGTGGGATCCAAGTAGACACAAAGCTCCAGGGGAGGATAAATTCACAGAAGCCTGACTTCTCAAACGATTTTGTGGAGGAGAGTTGCCCCACTGACCAGAACCAACATGGACTGTTACTGGCCAAAGAAAGAAATTTAGGTCTGTTTGTTAAAGAATTTTAACCTATACTAAGTAATATAGTGAAGAAATGGGCCATGAATACTCACTTCACAGGGAAGTTGGCTGACATTTGAGGAGAAAAGCTGCTCATAAAAGTGTCTGAAATAAGAAATGGGATAAAAATAGTTTATTCACTACACCATTATTATCAGTAACGATAATTTTTGAACCTTGGAGATACACCACCCCTACTCCATATACATATTCAATGTTTTATTGATGAAGGTAAACTGTCAGCATTTCCAAAGAAGATCCAACTATGGCAAAAATGACTCAGTCAGACATTAATTGGAGAAGGCAATGGCACCCCACTCCAGTACTCTTGTCTGGAAAATCCCATGGACAGAGGAGCCTGGTGGACTGCAGTCCATGGGGTCACGAAGAGTCAGGTACGACTGAGCGACTTCACTTCACTTTTCACTTTCATGCATTGGAGAAGGAAATGGCAACCCACTCCAGTGTTCTTGCCTGGAGAATCCCAGAGACGGGGGAGCCTGGTGGGCTGCTGTCTATGGGGTCACACAGAGTTGGACACGACTGAAGCGACTTAGCAGCAGCAGCAGCAGCAAATGTTAATCATTTTTACCAGTTGAAATGTCAGAGATCAGTGACGTATTACTGAGCATAAACATCACACCCATGTGCTGAAACAAAATCTGAGTTGAACGCAACCAAAAATCCAAACTGAGAATTCATTCAGGGCTCTCTCTCATGTTTCTAGCTCTCAGTTTTCCAGTGGGCTCTGCTTATGACTTTAGGTTTGCACATAGGTTTTCACTGAATGTCATCTTTCAACTTCTGAACTGAAAATCATGCATGAAATGTCCTTTCTCAATGGTACGTAACCTTCTTGTATGACATTCCTGGCATTCTCTGGCATCCAGTTTCAGTTCATATTGAAAGTACAGTTAGGCTATAGTTCACCTTTATATTTTCTCAGATCTTTCTCCTGATTTCTCACCATATCATTTTATTGAAGAGACTATTTTATCTGCTAATAATAATCTTTTCCAGATTTTTCTGACAAACTGGCAGCATTTAGAAAGAGGCTACATATATATAAATCTGAGAGATGCTTTAGCTTATCTAGTCTAATATTCTCTCAAACATAGCCCTAACAACATTCCTAGCACAAGATTACCTGCCCCTCTTTGAATGTTCCCAATGATGAGAAGCTCCATACTCTGCATGGTAGACATTTTAGCTTGCTAAAATTTTGCCCTATTCCTCAGGACTTCCCACTCCCTGATTCTGCTTTTGTTCTCAGCAGTAATAACGCCCTGGTTCTACTTTTGTTATACATTAAGCCTCCCTTTAACGGAAGAGTCTTTCATCAAATATGTAAATATGCTAACAAGTCTGTGCAAGCCTTCACTTTTTATGCTCTTCCTCGGGCACCACAGTTTCTCACATGAGAAGCTGTCTCCAGTTCCTCACTACATGAGTTGTTCTGGACACGCTTCGTGTTTGTCAATGGCATCGATTCTCTGCATTCTGCACCTATCATTTATCAGGTAATATTCACGTTCCCTTAACTCAGGTTTGTTCTTTTTTTTTTACATGTAAAGACTTTTTTCCTTTTAAATTTCAAGTGATGTGCTTTTGCCTCTTAAAGGATAATTACTTCTTTGAGTAATTGAGATAGAACTCATACACAATTCACGCTTTGAAAATGTACAATTCAATCATTTTTAGTATATTCACAAAATTGTACATCACGATTCTCAAATCCAGAACATTCCAACACCTCAAAAAGAAACCCTGTATCTATTAAGCAGTCACTTACCATTCCCCTTTCTCCTTATCTCTGGCAAACACATACCTACTTTAATAGACACTAATCTGTCACTATGGGTTTATATATTCTGGACATTTCATATAAATGGACTCACAGAATGTATGGCCTTTTGTATACTGTTTCCTTCACTTAGCATAATGTTCTTAAGATTCATCCATGTTGTAGCCTATATCAGTACTTCATTCCTTTTTATGACTGAATATCCACATTTTGTTTATGTCTTCATCAGCTGGTGGATATTCGAGTTATTTCTACTTTTAGGCTATCATGAATAATGCTGCACATTTTATGTGCATGTAGTGTTTTTGTTTTTGTTTTGGTCGTCCTATACAGTCTGTGGGGGTCTTAGTTTCTTGATCAGAGACTGAACTCATGCTCCCTGCACTGGAAGTGCAGTCTTAACCACTGGACCGCCAGGGAAATTCCTATACATGTTTTTATGTAAACTATGTTTTTAATTTTCTGGGGTATCTACTTCAAAAAGTAGAATTGCTTGATCATATGGTAATTCTATTACTTCCCAGGTAGCACTAGTGGTAAAGAATCCGCCTGCCAGTGCAGGAGACAGAGGTTCATCAAGAGATGGAGGTTCAATCCCTGGGTCGGGAAGATCCCTTGGAGGAGGGAATGGCAACCCTCTCCAGTATTCTTGCCTGGGAAATCCCATGGACAGAGGAGCCTGGTAGGCTACAATCCATGGGGTCTCAAAGAATCGGACACGACTGAGCGACTTCACTTTCACTTTTCACTTTCATGCATTGGAAAAGGAAATGGCAACCCACTACAGTGTTCTTGCCTGGAGAATCCCAGGGATGGGGGAGCCTGGTGGGCTGCCGTCTATGGGGTTGCATAGAGTCAGACTTAGCAGCAGCAGCAGCATACAATAATCACAGCAATGTCTGAGGTTTCCAGTTTCTTCAAATCCTTGGCAACACTTGTCCACTTCTTAAGTTATTAGGCTGTGCTGTGCTTAGCCGTTCAATCGTGTCCGACTCTTTGTGACCCCATGGACTGTAGCCCACCAAGCTCCTCTGTTCATGGGGATTCTACAGGCAAAAATACTGGAGTGGATTGCCATGCCCTCCTCCAGGGGATCTGCCCAACCCAGGGATCAAACCCAGGTCTCCCACATTGTGGGCAGATTCTTTACCATCTGAGCCACCGGGGAAGCCCAAGAATACGGGAGTGAGTGGCCTATCTCTCCTCCCAGGGATCTTCCCGACCCAGGGATCAAACTGGGGTCTCCTGCATTGCAGGCAGATTCTTTACCAGCTGAGCTACCAGAGAAGTTATTAGGCTTAGTGTTAGTGTTGGTTGCTCAGTTGTGCCCGACTCTTTGCGACCCCATGGACTGCAGCCCACCAGGCTCCTCTGTCCATGAGATTTTCCAGTCAAGGATACTGGAGGGGGTTGCCATTTCCTTCTCCAGGGGGGTCTTCCCAGCCCAGGGATCGAACCCGGATCTCCTGCACTGCAGGCAGATTCTTTACCGACTGAGCTACAAGGGAAGCCCCATTATTAGGCTAGTTGTTTGTAAATATGACTTTCTTTGTCACTAAGTGTAGTCTTCTCCCTTTTTGAGTGAATACAAATTTACAATCTGACTGGCTGATAAAAAGCACTCAGTAAAAATAGTCATGTTATTAGACATCATTAGTATTATGTTCTCTGAGATTAGTCAAATCGAATTTTTTTTTATTCTAGGATTATATTTCCATCTGCTTTGAATAGCAAACAGGATTCAAATTAATACATCATGCACTATTAAGATGAAAATAAAGTAGGTTGGCACAACTCATAACCTCCATTAATATAAACATCAAAAGTTCTAGCAACTAGTATTTATTTCCAGGTTTTTCCATCAAAGTGCCTTGATTTTAAGCCTGGAGATTGTGCTGATGTGGTTATAGCACAGAGAAATTCCAAAGAAAAGAAAAGAGGCCAGTAGACTAGGAATGGGCAAATGTTTTGATTTTTGAATAGGCAAAAAGATGGTAAAAGATGTTGTTGACTGGTGAGTTTAAAAATCAATACCTAATGAAATTTCAGAATAATTCTTTAAGGAGATGGTTTGCAAAAAGGAATTTGTGATCATCAAAGATATATTGTGTTCATTAAGAACAAGATACACCAAATTAATTCCATTTCAGTCTTTAAGTGGATTAATACATTGGAAGGTAAGAGAAATGTTGTACTGAGACTCCTACAGTAATTTAACATGGTTAGACAATGAAGTCCTTGTGGATATGGTGTGGGTTACTTGAAACTATGTTTTATGAACAAATGTTTGACCAATCGTGTATTTGTTGAGGATTTCCCTGGTGGTTCAGTGGTAAAGAATCCACCTGCCAAAGCAGGAAATACAAGTTCGATCTCTGGGTTGAGAAGATCCACTGGAGAAGGAAATTGCAACCCACTCTAGTATTCTTGCCTGGGAAATCCCATGACTATCCCACCAGGCTATAGTGCATGGGGTCACAAAAGAGTCAGACACGACTTAGGAGAAGGCAATGGCACCCACTCCAGTACTCTTGCCTGGAAAATCCCTTGGGTGGAGGAGCCTGGAAGGCTGCAGTCCATGGGGTCGCTGAGGGTTGGACACAACTGAGTGACTTCACTTTCACTTTTCACTTTCATGCATTGGAGAAGGAAACGGTAACCCACTCCAGTGTTCTTGCCTGGAGAATCCCAGGGACAGGGGAGCCTGGTGGGCTGCTATCTATGGGGTCACACAGAGTCGGACACGACTGAAGCAACTTAGCAGTAGCAGCAACTAAACAACATGTATGTGTGTGTGTGTGTGTATATATATATATGTATATACACACATATATATATGNACAACATGTATGTGTGTGTGTGTGTGTGTATATATATATGTATATACACACACATATATATATGGTTCAAATGATTGATTTAAAATTTGATTGAAATATATTTTATACTTGTTTGAAGTTATAGTATGTTGGTAGCCAAAAGAAAAAAGCACATTGTTTGAATGAAGGCATTAGATGGATCTATGGTAACATTAATATGGAATTATTTTTTCATTAAAAGGTCTACCTCTCTCATGACATAGAAAGTTCTTCAAAAGCAGGGGGTTATTTTATTCATTTTTGTGTCCCTAATTCCTGAGCTGGTGTCTCTCCTGAATGAATGAATAGAATTAGGGTGCTTAGACTTTAGAAATGACTATCATTGTCTAATTTTCTGATTTTCAGTAAATTAATTTCAATAGTCCATAGATTCATTAAAGGTATCATTGATCTTTTTTATTGCTAGAGTTGGAAGAAACCTTAAATTTCATCTATCCCAACTATACTATTCTATGGGTCTATGGGATTACCTGTTTATTTGTAACACAGATTTATTTATTTTTTTTTTTTTTCACAAGTGGTAACATTTTATTATAGAAAAGCATCCCAAATGGAAGGGCTTCGTAAACACTGGGAGCTGAGCAAGTGCAACTTTAAAGGTAAATACAAAGTGAAGAGGCAAAACCCAGAGCCATGTTCTGCAGACGGTATCCCGCCAGAGCACGAGCGCGGCTCCATCTCCCACCAAGGCCGCAGGTCTGCTTTCTGAACTATGCCAGCTTAACAATTTCAAGATGGCAAGAAGTGGCACTGAGTGAGTCACCAAGACTGACTCCTAACCTTCTATTGACTATTACTCAGTAAAGGCTCCCAGCACACTGGCTGTGTTTCCTCCGAGGAGGACCAGCTGGAACACTATCCATCCTTCCTGGGCTTATTCCACAGCGTTTCCACAGACCTGCATATATTAGGTTACCACACGGAATTTAGTTCACAACAGCACTGGCTATTGCATATTGTGCAAGAAATTAAGCTGCTTTCTAGCGTCCTTACCCTTTTTTCTGTCATTCTTTTAATACCTTTTCTCCACTTTGGAGAAACCATCAAGTCGTCTCAGACACATTTTAACACTGTCTCCATGCCTGCATCCAGTTCCTTAATGGCAACTGTTTCCTCATCAGCTGTCTATGACCTGACGCACACAGACTCAGATCCTAAACCTCAATTCAGGTTTATCTGCTTGCTGACACAGATACCTCTGAATAAGACAATCTGGGCAAAACCATTTTCTTATGAAAATGTTTCTGTGCAAACAGCCTGGCTTTCTTATTTAGGCACTTAGGAAAAAAATACCAAACCTGAGTGCTACCTTTTTCATGAGAAACACCTCTTGCCAGTTGGCCAGTAGCTGACTCCTGATGGGAGTAACTGTAACCCAGCTCTTGGCCCTGCGAGAACTGTGAGGTCCTACCACTGCGGAATGTCCTGGCCCTGGGGACAGCAGCTGTGGCTGAGAGGAGCCACCAAATTAGAGCGATGCTTCACTCCAGGCCAGAGGGGAGGGGCCGCCGAAGATACGCCTCTTCACCAGAGGGAGCCTGCAGGCCCAGCTTGCCCCCCAGCCACCAGCGCCTGGTGACACCTCCACGCATTTCCAGCTCAAACCCCAAGCGCTGGGTCCAAAAGCATGTCAACCCAATTCTGGGGGGAAATAAAACCTAGTTTTTGAAAGCCTGAGGAAGTTAAATTATTTACACAGAACAGGGTACAAGCCANTTCCCCATGAAGCGATGGGACCAGATGCCATGATCTTAGTTTTCTGAATGTTGAGCTTTAAGCCAACTTTTTCACTCTCCTCTTTCAGTTTCAACAAGAGGCTTTTTAGTTCCGCTTCACTTTCTGCCATAAGAGTGGTGTTATCTGCATATCTGAGGTTATTGATATTTCTCCCAGCAGTCTTGATTCCAGCTTGTGCTTCTTCCAGCCCAGCGTTTCTCATGATGTACTCTGCATAGAAGTTAAATAAGCAGGGTGACAATATACAGCCTTGACGTACTCCTTTTCCTATTTGGAACCAGTCTGTTGTTCCATGTCCAGTTCTAACTGTTGCTTCCTGACTTGCATATAACATTCTGTAAATTTTTTGTTCTAACGATAAACCCTCGGCTCAGCTGGTCCCATCTTTTTTTCCTGGGTTGACTTTCTTTCTACCATAATAACCTTTCAACATCTCCACCTTTTTGAGGGCAAGGTTTGGGTTTTATTCATCTCCCCCAAGATGGGTAGCACAGTACCTAAGCAGGTGATTTCAAGTAGCTTTGAAATGGATTCTTATACAAAGTTCCCTCTTTGTCTGGAGAAGCTCACAGTTCAGTTGGGAAAGTACCAAGCATCATTAATCAACCACTTAACTAAAAGCTGAGGATAACAGGAAAACCGCTCCAACCTCCTTTACCACTTATATATTCCAACCAGAGTTATGTAACTGGTAATAGTTAACACTCTTTGAATGCTTTCACTGTGTCAGTGCTTTCCATGTATTACCTCAAACAATACACACACGCCAACTCTATATTCTAGGTACCAGAATCATCTGTTTCAATCTTGAGGAAAATGACACAGAGAAGTTAAGTAATCTGCTAGGTAATATGGTTACAAGTGAGAGACAGCATCACTTGAGCAAAATTGAGAAAACATTGTGACTGTCCGAGGGACTTGACGAGTCTGGAAAACAGTGATGAGTTCAAGGTAGAGAAGTGGCAGGCGCCAGCCATCGTAGAAGGCTACAGAAGCCGGCAAAAAAGTTTGAAAAACAAACAAAAAAAATTCGCACTTCTCCAGGCTGGACTGTATAGCCGGAGTTTAGGAAAACAGGCGGGAAAAAACCTGGTAAACAAGATCTGGAGAACGCCTGAATCTCGAGAGAACCGGGGAACAGGCCGGAAGTAGCGTCAACTAACTGCGTTGGGGTCTCAGCGGGACTGCGGGGCCGGGAGGCATTCGGGCCGGACGCGACACCCGGAAGTTACGCCCTGGAGGCGGTACCTGGTTGTGGAGGGCGTCGCGATGGGCGGGGCGGGGCGTCCGTGGTCGTCCTGGAACCGTGGATTCCAGGCAGGTAACTTGCGTGCCGAACCCGGAGCGGACAAGGGTGGAAGTTGGGCTTAGGGGCTCAGTTTGCTCAAAACTCCAAACTCGGGCAGGGAAACGTGGCTCTCGCTTGATACCGGGGCTGGAGGAAAGGTTCCTTGGCATACGGCTCCCTGGAGAGATAGGGATACGAAGAACTTTATAGGAACGGGGTCGTGAGGGCCGAGGTCATGGAGGAAATACAGATAGGCTGAGTCTTCTAGGAATCGGTCATGACTTGGGTGGGGGGTTTGGGGGTTGGTCACAGGCTCATGACTGTTGACGCTCGGAGTGAAGACACAGAACCTGGACACTGAGATGAGCTGATCTAGAGTTCATTTCCCTCCTACCTGGTCCCCCATCCTATCCTGCTAGTAGGGAACGGAGACATCGTCTTTTCATTTCTTAATCTAGGACAGTGCCTTGTCACTATTAGGCATCATTAGATGCTGTCGAATGAATGAATTAATGAACGCACGAACCCAATTCTGGCTCACTTTGGGGAGCTTCTAAACTTCAATGTACCTACTTCTGAATGTAGACGTGATGCCAGCTTAGTTTGCTAACTAATGGCTTTGAGAATGTCAGTGCAGTAGAGGTTCGGGACGTTGTTGTTGTTGTTTTGTGGTTACTGAAACTTAGAAATGCGTCTTAATATTTTTCCCTGGGGTGGGTGGAGAGGAAAGGCTATCAGTTTGACTTTTTTCAGGTTCCTTCACTTTTCTGGGAATAACTTCCAGGTGAATGATACCGGCCAGGAGTTGGCCATCAAATAAATTGCAGTTGTAGCAATGAGCTTCTAATTAGTGTTGGCGTTCCTGCGTGCTAAGTCGCTTCAGTCGTGCGCGACTCTGCGACCCTAGGGACTAGCCCGCCAGGCTCCTCTGTCCTGGGATTCTCCAGGCACGAACATTGGAATGGGTGGTCAGGCCCTGCTACAGAGGATCCTCATCCAAGTATCAAACCCCAAACTCCTGCGGATCCTGCATTGCAGGCGGATTCTTTACCAGTGAGCCACCCGGGAAGCCCAATTAGTGTTTTAAGTGCTTCTTTTCTGTAATGTTAAATTATTTTGCTTTTTCATAATGTTTTCTTTCTTAAATTGGGGTGCTTTTTACATTTGAGATATAAATGAGAAGTATTTCTTAACAAAGATTAAAATAGTTATATACAAAAGTCCAGACAGAGATTTCATCTGGTGGGCGCACAAAAGTTTTGTGCATTGTGCCTCGGACTCTACAACCCTGTGGACTGCAGCCCACTAGGCTCCTCTGTCCCTGGAATTTTCTGGGCAAGATTACTGGAGTGGGTTGCCGTTTTCTACTACAGGAGATCTTCCTGTCCCAGGGATGGAACCGTTACCCTGTGTCTCCTGCATTGGCAAGTGGATTCTTTACCACTGAGCCACCTTGGGAAGTCCACATAAAGGGTCAACTCCTTCCAAATAGTTGTAGGAGGCTTCCAAAAGAATGAATCTCTGTAGGTTAAATTGTTTCCATAGTGAAGTATTTGTTTAGGTGTCTTGAATGGAATAAAGAGTGGGCATGTGCTAAGTCCCTTCAGTGGTGTCCCACCTTTTGCAACCCTATGTACTATACAGCCCACCAGGCTCCTCTGTCCATGGGATTCTCCAGGCAAGAATACTGGAGTGGGTTGCCATTTCTTCCTCCAGGGGATCTTCCTGACCCAGGGATCCAACCTGCATCTCTTCTGTCTCCTGCATTGGCAGGCTTACTGCTAGCACCACCTGGGAAGCTCAAAGAGTGGGCATAGACCTAAATAACCTGATTCTTTTTGGTTGTCAAATGGGAAAAAAATGCAGATGACACATCAGGCTTGTAGTAAGATCTGGGCATGAACCCCTATCTAGATGCACTGATTGATTTAGATCTAGGGAGGTGATTGTGTGTAGGGGTTTCATACTATCAAATGAGATAGTAGCTCCTAAATGGTTCTAGAATGTTATTAGTTTGGATGTAATGGAGTAGGAAAACCTGAATTTATGGCTTTTTGTTTGTTTTACAAGGAAGAAACTAGTAAGCATTTTTAGGTTTAACAATCTAAGATGTTATTAAAAATAGGTTGGAAAAAACTAAAAGTAGAGATTTGAATACCTTATTGAAGTCATACAATTTTTAAAGTTTGCCTGTCTTTAAACCTTGTTTTCCCAATTTCTGGAAATTGCTGGCATCCAAATGATTTTCACCTTTGTGTGCTCTTACTATGGTATATCTTTTAGGATACGTGTAAATTTGGTACAAAGTAATGTTTTGAGATACTCTAGATTGATGTTAATGTTAATGTCATAAAGACTAATTTTGCTACCTCATTGTGCTGTTCAATGTCATGTCCATTAATTCTGCACATCTAAATAACTATATTTGTAATACTTATTGTAACTGTTATTCGTAATAAATCGGTATCCAAGTGTGACTTAGATATGTGCAGTGACGTTCTTGAGCTTTTCAGTTTTGCAGAACTCTGATATCTGTGGATGCTAATATGGACTTCGTTTAAAGAAATCCATGGACCAGTAAAGGACAAAAACATGAATCAGTTTGTATTTTGGCATTCAAATCCTAGCACTTTGAGAAAGGTAAGTTGTTAACTGTTTTATGTTAGGTGAAAAGTATTGATAGAATAGCCCTGGATTGGTCTAGAAAATTATAGGATTGTGATTGAAAAATATAGGCTGAATCTCTCTGAATTATATTTTAATCTGGATCTTCCAAATAAGTTTGAGTTTTGTTCATTATATATGAGGGAATGTTACTATTTCTCTGTAAAACTGATCAGAAATTAGAGAGATTGACAAGATATGTTATTCTTGGAACATTATTGCTCTATTTTCTTTCTGTTGAATCTCCTTTCAACATTTTAGAACCTGTAAGTATGGGGTCGCAGTCATTAAATCATCACACATCCAAATTTGGCTTTGTAATAGTATGTGTCCCAAATCTAGCCAATTTTATTTTATGCTTTAGGTTAAAGCAAGAAAAGAAGCCTCTAAGTGTCTTAAAAAAAAAAATCCTATCTTACATATGCTATTTT
Organism: Redunca redunca; assembly: GCA_006410935.1. Classification (NCBI taxonomy): domain Eukaryota; kingdom Metazoa; phylum Chordata; class Mammalia; order Artiodactyla; family Bovidae; genus Redunca; species Redunca redunca. The sequence goes on along the minus strand of SJYQ01006033.1, from coordinate 56,796 downwards.
CCTTTTTCTCTGTTTTAAAAAATATCTTAGATGATTCATTCTCCAGGCTTTTAATCTTTCTGTCCCAGGGGCAAAGGTTCTCTTTTTAAAATTTCTATTTTTCCTAGTTGAAGAGTTTTTAATTTGAAAAACTTTTAACTTCTAACTTTGCAATAATATTAGGTACCTTTTAATCACTAATTATTAAACTTGTAGTTTTTCCTGGTCTCTGTAGACAAACTGGCTTCTTGTATGGAATGCGTTCATTTCTAAAAATAGGTTTTACTTCTAGGAGTCCATCTTTCAGATATATTTGCACTTGCACATAAAAAGTTTGTTTATAAATGTATTTATCACCATGTTAATTGAAATTAAGAAAACAACAACAACTAGAAATAACCTAAACATCCTTCAGCAGAGTCTGGTTAAATGAACGCTTTCATAGAATGTAGTATTTGCTGCTCTTAGAATGAGTTAGATCCATAGGTGGGGATAAGGAAAAATCTCTAAGATACATTGTTAACTGACATAAACAATATAGAACTGTATGTATAGTATATTTTCATTTGTGTTTTTGTAAGCATATGTTTCTATACATACCTGTAAAATTTCTTCAGATCCACATAAGGAACTATTACTTACGGTAATTAAGGAACAGGTACTCCCAGGGAATGAGACTAGAAGTCTAGAGAAGGAAGGAGTCTCATGTTTTTTCTGTATTCTCTTTCTGGTGGATTGTTTCTTTGTTTTTTTACTATGAACTTTTGTTTTTAATGCTAAGAAACAAACAGCAAGGCTTTAGGTTAATTATGTGAACTCATTACTATATTCCTTATGTCTATTTTCCTTATGATTATTTGCACTGTTCAGGAGGAATGAGGTTGCACAAGGGAGTTGTTTATTTCAGAGCTGCATGAAAGGTTTGGTGATGTTTTAATATGTTTGTAATCTTGACATTATATTATTATTCACAATAAGAAGTTGTTAATAAATTAGGTGCTTAGTGTTGGCGAGCTCAATGCTCATACACACTTCATAGCATGTGCCTCCCTACATGATGCTGGTGTTGTTACCTTTGTTTGCAAGCTATGTCTGTGTTGGATTGGCACGGTTCTTCTGAACCTCTCTTTATTGCTGAATGGATGGACTTGTTTGAATTGAATTACTATTTAGCAACTCTACTCTTTAAACAGACCTTACTGTTATTATTTTACTTTGTTCTTGAAGTCTGGAACTGGCTTAAGGCATTTCAAAGAATGGCTTGTTCTGTTATAAAATCAGGAAGCCAGAAGGATCACTTAGATATATTTGGATAATTTCATTCTGCATTGAGAATATTCCTTCGAATTGCCTGTTTCTCTGCCTTGGACTCAGCAAAAATTTCTGATGACTTACTTCTCTAGCCATCTTTGTCTCTCTACACTTTCATTGGGTGAAATTTGAAATAAGAGTAGTGCATCAGTACAGTGAGTTATACAATAAATTTGAAGATGTAATAGTACCATTTTGTTAGTGGTGGGATTTTGTTTGAAACTTGCTGGAGGATGGGCTACGTAAGATACATACCTATGTGACGCTGCTGCTGCTGCTGCTGCTGCTAAGTCGCTTCAGTTGTGTCTGACTCTGTGCGACCCCATAGATGGCAGCCAACCAGGCTCCCCCGTCTCTGGGATTCTCCAGGCAAGAATACTGGAGTGGGTTGCCATTTCCTTCTCCAATACATGAAAGTGAAAAGTGAAGTCGCTCAGTTGTGTACGACTCTTCGCAACCCCATGTACAGCAGCCTACCAGGCTCCTCCGTCCATGGGATTTTCCAGGCAAGAGTGCTGGAGTGGGGTGCCATTGCCTTCTCCATATGTGTGTGACACTACTGTCATATAAAATATATCATTGTGTGTCTTGTTAGAAGCAAAATGAAGGCCACTACTCTAGGGGCTGAGTCATGATTAATAGAATAGAACAGATTATGGTATGCCAGGTGTTTTATATCGATACCACACTGGCTGACTGTTTTGCATATAAATCATTTCTATCAAATAATGCTTTGCTTCTTGAGATCTGTGGGACTAATCAGTACTGGCCACAGATGGTTGGGAGGAGGGGGAATTACTGGGCAGAATGCCTAAAGTAGGAGTCCTTATTCTTGCTAAGAGAATGGATAGCAATGAATTGAATCCAAGGGTAGACTGTGTTTTCCTGAGTCAAGATGAATGTGGTAAAGGTGACTTATAGAAAGAAAAGAGATGAAAATAAATTATATGTAGAGAACATAGAATTGGGCAGATACATGTGTGTGTACCGGTACATATATAATACATTATATATTTAAAATGTGTATATATGTTATTTCACACACATATATATTTTCTATATATTTTGTGTGAAAACTACAAATTCTGAATAGGAAGGTATCCAGTTAATACAAGAGGAAAAAAAATCAGAATTTTAAGGCCTCAGAGCTGGACTGTTAGGGGTTAATTCATAATTGTGAGAACAGCTTGAAGAATTTTGGCAGTGTTAAAAGATCATTCACAGGGCGCAAGTGATGTTAAAGTAGACAAAAGCCTGAGGATGAGAAAGTTAAAATTTAGTAACATGTGAGATTATGGTTAAGGGTATCTTTTAAGATTCTGTTTTATACCATTGTTTTGAGTGGGGGGAAAAGAAGAACTGAAAAGTATATTGCTGTTCAATTTGAATTCAGCTAGATTCATAAGCTTTTCCTAGTGTGCCGATTGTATATGACCAAAATGGATTAATTGGACCCATTACCTACAAAGCAATTAGTTTTTGTATATTAATTATTAGATAAGCCTGGAAGAAGGAGAGAATTGTTTTTAATCAATCTTATGATTATATAAAAGGACAACTGTGATGATCCAAGTTGAGAGCACTGAGACTACTTTGTTTAGAAAAAAGAAGACTTGGGAACAGTTGGAGAAATGCCATAGGAAGTGCATTTGTTCTCTGTTATTTGAAGCCAAAATTAGTTCTAAATGAGAGAAGGTATAGATAGAACTAGTCAACAGTGGAGCAGATTGTGTCCAGAGGCAGTGAACGCCGAGTCGTTAGGGTCTCTTAAGCAAATTTTGAATGTTGGCAGTGTTGTAGAGGGTACTTCTCATTGTTTGGAAGATTGTACCAAATTATTAATAAGATATATTTTAAATCTGAAAAAATTATACTGCAGTTAAGTGTTTTATTATGGTATGTGTATACGTTCTGTTATCCCTGTATTTAAATTCTGAGAGCTAACTTGCCTGCTGCTTATTCATCTACTAACTTCAGTTAACTTATAACCGGGAAATAAAATTACCTGAGCTTTCAAATTATAAGACACAAAATCTATATCCTTTTCTCAGGTATTTACTCAGTTCATTTACATTTAGACACAGTTTAACATGCTTAATTAACTGGATATAACTCCAGTGTATTAGAAGCAACAGATTCTGAGTAGGCCAAAAAGAAAGTTACTCAGTTGTGTCCGACATATTGCGACGCTATGGACTATACAATCCAAGGAATTCTCTAGGCCAGAATAATGGAGTGGGTAGCCTTTCCATTCTCCAGGGGATCTTCTCAACCCAGGGATCAAACCCAGGTCTCCTGCATGGCAGGAAGATTCTTTACCAGCTGAGCCACAGGGGAAGCCCATCAAACAGAGGCAGGCACATTGACAAATGTGGACAGCAACAGTCAGAAAACTGACCAATTAATTTGAAATTTGCAGCAACTCAGGCTTTTTGGTGAGATGAGAACTCTTCTGTGTTCATGGATATTCCAAATGATAACCCTGACTGAACTTAAATAATTTGTGTTCAGTATTTTCTATTTAAGAATACCTAAACTTTAGAAAGATTTCTTTAGTTTGTTTTGTAAGACAGATATTTGGCATCTGGAGAGGGTACGTGCATTGTACAGTGTAAAGAGTTAGGACTCTAGTGCAGTAAACATAGATTTGAATTTGGGCTCTAGTATCTACTTGCTGTTCTATTAATTAAGTTTATTATTCAGTCTAAGCCTCAATCTCTTCTTCTATAAAATAAGAAATTACTGAAAAGTAAGTGTATGTAAAAGATTTGCTTATATTAGGTGTTAAGTCAATAATAGCTATTATTATTTCATTATTACCATAAAGCCTACTCTACCTTGAATTTCTTCCTCTTCAAATAGAGTAAGAATAAACTTACCTGATAATTTTATTGTAAGTTTATATCTATATGAATGCTAATAAAGGTGATGACATGCTTAAAAAACCTTTTTAAAAATTGTGTAAATAATCCATTTCCACTTTATAAAAAATAGGGTATAGAAAAAAAGGATATGTATAACCCTCCCAAAAGGAGTAAAGTCATCTATGATCCTCTCGCACTGTTAATATTTACGTGACGTGCTTTATTGTTATTATTTCTGGCTGTGCTGGGTCCTCGTTGCTGCATGGGCTTTTTCTCTGGTTGTTGGTAGCCGGGGCTACTTCGTAGTTGGGGCGTGTGGGCTTCTTATTGTGGTGACTTCTCTTACTGCAGAGCATGGGCTACGTGGTTGCAGCTCTTGGACTCTAGAGCACAGTCTTAGTAGCTGTGGCGCAGAGGCTTAGTTGCTCTGTGGCATGTGGCGTCTTCCTGGACCGGGGATCAAACCCACGTCTCCTACATTGGCAGGCAGACTCTTTACCATCTGGCTCAGGAAGATCCCCTGGAGAAGGGAATGGCTATCCATTCCAGTATTCTTGCCTGGAGATTTCCATGGACAGAGGAGCCTGGTGGGCTGCAGTCCATGGAGTCACAAAGAGTCAGACACGAGTGAGTGACTAAAACACACACACACAGCCGCCGCGTCTTTAAAGTGCTTCGTTCGCCATCCCTGTCGGATGTCACTTCTGAGTCGTGACGTCTGAAACTGATTCTACCTTAATACTGTTGGAAAACGTAAATTAGTCACTACACTTGCTATTCTGTGGAGAAGGAAATGGCACCCCACTCCGGTACTCTTGCCTAGAAAATCACATGGACAGAGGAGCCTGGTGGGCTGCAGTCCATGGGGTCGCTAAGAGTCGGACACAACTGAGCGACTTCACTTTCACTTTTCACTTTCATGCACTGGAGAAGGAAATGGCAACCCACTCCAGTGTTCTTGCCTGGAGAATCCCAGGGACAGAGGAGCCTGGTGGGCTGCCATCTGTGGGGTCGCACAGGGTCGGTCACGACTGAAGCAACTTAGCAGCAGCAGCAGCTTGCTATTCTGAATATGCAGTGAAAGATTGTGACATGACACAATGTTGATTTAAAGAAAGCCCTAGTTCTGGAAAGCTTTGTGTAATGAAAACAGTTTTGTGAGAGTAGTGGGTATAGGTTGGTGCTGTGGGGCTGGATGGCCTGAGTTTGAATTCTGACTCCACCCTTTACTAGCTCCGTAAGCTACCTGAAATTTCTTAACTTCTCTGGACCTCAGTTTCTTCACATGTAAATTGGGGATAATAGTAGTATCTAATTTATGAGATCATTTTGAGGATTGAATGAATTACTTTACTTAAAGGGTTAGAGTAGTCCTGGCACAAAGTATAGACTCAGTAGATATAAATTGCTCTTATTAATTTTTAAAAGCTTAATTCTGTCTTGGGGAAAACAAAGGATGTTTACTGGACCAGATTAAAGAAACGAGTTAGAATGAGCGCAAGACTAGTCAGTGAGATATACTGCATGTTTTTCTTTTGAACTTGCAAAGTGGTCTGAATTTTAACATTCAAAGGCTCTGTTAATTTTTCTACCCGTTTAAATCTTCTCAAGCCATGATATTCCCAATTTAGCTTCTTTCTCTACCCCACAAAATCAATTTCATTTTATGTTGTCTCATCCAACAAATATTCTGGCCATGCTTTCAAAAGCCCAGGAAATTATCTTTAAATCAGTTTATCTGACTATATAGCTCATGGTGGTTCTGTAAGAACTTTAAATTCAGTTGCAATTTGATGTGAAGAATGTTAAAGTGATAAACCCATGAACATATTTATTCTTTCGGTACACTGTATCACTTTAAAATCTCTTTCCTTTTCTTCTTAATTCCTTTTTGTTTTCTTCTTTTGCTCTTTCAACATAGTATCTAGCAATCTGATTAATTACTGGTCAAAGAATTGCAGTTTTTCAAAACCCTCAAGAACTTTTACTAGACTTGCTAGTAGTATCTTTTTGTGTTTTGTTTTAAAGTATCAAGTACAAGTTTTTGAAGACCCTGAGGCCTATGATTGAACATTATATGTTCAAGATTTGAGTTTGAATTACTTCATCAAGACTTAGATCCTCTTCAAAAGCCTCAAGGCTCACCTGTATTAAAGCTCTCCTTTGAACCGTCTCACAAAAATAAAAGCTTAAATGACTAAAGTCCATTAGTGCCTTACCTTTTATATCCTTTTCTCTGATTTCTCCTCAATTTCCTTGGCCTTTAGGGTCTTTCATGTTGTTTGTGTCCCTTTAGACTACAGCCAAGGAATCTGTGCTTTCCAAAAGAATGTGTGTCCAGGGCCATAAGTTTTCACTGATAGAGAAGTGTAAACTTAGCATGATAAGCTTTAGAATCAGGTCTTTTGTTGTATCCTATAAAAACCTGAGAGAGAGGGAGAGGGTGGGATGAGATGGGAGAATGGCATTGAAACATGTATACTATCATGTAAGAAACGAATCACCAGTCTATGTCTGATGCAGGATGCAGGATGCTTGGGGCTGGTGCATGGAGAGGACCCAGAGAGATGGTATGGGGTGGGAGGTGGGAGGGGATTCATGTTTGGGAACGCATGTACACTCGTGGTGAATTCACGTCAATGTTTGGCAAAACCAATACAGTATTGTAAAGTAAACTAAAGTTAAAATAAAAATTTAAAGAAAAAACAAAACAAAACAAACAAAAAAACCTGAGTCAACACTAAGAAGATGAGGATGAAGTGGTAAAAATATGTGAGGTCAGATTATGCTCTCAGAACTTACGTGTTTTAGAGAAAAGAACCCTCAACCTAAAAGTTAATGATTCTTAGTCTCTCAACTGGACTTCCTGGTGAGGTAGTAAATAATTTGACTGCCACTGCAGGAGACACAAGAGACGTGGGTTTAGTCTCTGGGTTAGGAAGATTCCACGAAGAAGGAAATGACAACCCACTCCAGTATTCTTGCCTGGGAAATCCCATGGACAGAGGAGCCTGGTGGACTACAGTTCATGGGACTGCAAAAAGAGTTGGACACGATTTAGCAGTTAAACAACAGCAGATATCTATGTGGTTTAATCCCTCATCTTCAGATCTTTTAAGTCATATATTACCTTCTCATTAAGGCTCTAACAACTTATTTAAAATAGTAACATCACTACCACCCCCAAGGCACCCCTATTCCCCTCTCTGCCTTACTTTTCTCCCTGGTACTTATCTCTGCCTGATGTCCTATTCACCAGTGTTCTCCCCAGCACCAGAACAGTGCCAGATGCACCGTAGGTGTTTAGAAGATATTTATTAAGTGAATGAATTTAACTGGTATTCACAGAGGTATGTGTTTGGGACAATGAATCCTATAAACCAAATTATGGGGACCTAGTATTTTTTAATGACTTTTAAAAGGATGAATTAATTAAATTTTTTTATAGCTTGCTTTGTTCTTAATATTTGAAGCAGCTTCTAAAAAGGCATATAGTACAGTGGGATGAAGACATATAAAAAGAATAAAACAAAGTGAGTGAATTGATAATAGTAACATTAAGCTAGGGTAAAGTTAATGTAAGAAGGTCCTCCATAGTGACTAAAGGCAGATTGTAAATTTGACTCGTTCAAGAATTGCTCAGAAATTATAATTGAGCTTGAATCATGAACTCTGTTCTGTGGCACAGGTAACAGACATTTGAGTCTTACATAGGAACTCAGAAAACCTATTTGGTTTAACTGTAAGAACTTGTGAGATTACTCTTATAAAAATACTTGCTTTCTATATTAGGAAATTTCCTGTTGGTATAAAATGTACACAGTCTATCCATAATAAAGCCTCTGCTGTTCTGAGTGCTGACCATCATAGCTATCAGCCTCTGCTTCTGTTTTGTTATTTACAAGGTTGATTCAAAAAGTTTGCTGCCAAAGATACCAACCAGGACATCAATAACTCTGACTTCTCCTACTTGTAGAGTAGTGTGAGATTTCAGTGGTTGTGACTTCCTCTTAAGATACATAATTGGAGGCTTAGAAATAGGTTTTTCATTGTGCAATATACACATATATCAAGTTACTCATATATCAAATTATTGTATTGCATACCTTAGACTAATGTAAGGTTGTATGTAAATTATATCTCCATAAAACTAGGGGGAAAAGTTTTTATACAATTAACCACTGAATTGGGGTGGAGAATTGGGAGTTAAATAGGCGAATTAGACTTCAAGAAACCTTTCACTGATAGAGTAGCCAAAATCAGAGCTATTTTGTGTACATGTGAAATTAAATGGGACGTTGTGCAGTAATATATATCTTTCTGTTCACGAGATGTATACTTTCCAAATTCTGTGTTGTCTTTTTTTTGTCATTTAAAATAAATATATGAAAACTAAACAAAACTGAGAATTCTGGAAATGCCTGCAGGCCAGAGATAAAGGGAGAGCTGCAAGAGGGGAAGACAATAAACTCTGCAGTGTTTCATTAAACAGAGATGGCATTTTGAGACAAAAGAGGATAATATTTAGCTAAGTGGTGTTCCAGTGGCAAAATATGCTTTTATTTGACTTTTTCTTATTTTTTTTACCCTTCTCCTTTCTATCTTTGACCTGGAGATAAGCAGTACTTTTGGAAGGCAACTTCTGTCCTGTCCCATTTTTCAGATAGAAGGGAAGTAAATGAACATTAGACTTTTAGGGAAATAATGAAAACATGGCTTTCAAAAAAGAATTTATGTTCCACATATTTCAAAGTCAGACTATGGGGAGACAAAAGAAGACTACAGAAACATTCAGTTCAGTTCAGTCGTGTCCCACTGTTTGCGACCCCATGAACCACAGCACGTCAGGCCTCCCTGTCCATCACCAACTCCCGGAGTTCACCCAAACCCATGTCGATGGAGTCGGTGATGCCATCCAGCCATCTCATCCTCTGTCATTGCCTTCTCCTCCTGCCCTCAATCTTTCCCAGCATCAGGGTCTTTTCCAATGAGTCAGCTCTTCTCATCAGGTGGCCAAAGTATTGGAGTTTCAGCTTCAGCATCAGTCCTTCCAATGAATATTCAGGACTGATCTCCTTTAGGATGGACTGGTTGGATCTCCTTGCAGTCCAAGGGACTCTCAAGAGTCTTCACCACAGAAACATTAAGGTGAACAATTTGCATAAAGGGAAGGCAATTTCAACAAAAGCTTTACTTTATAACATGTTGCTAATTAAATGATCATATTGGGTTATATTTAATCTCTTAAGTATACATTATTCTAACAGTGTATAAGTATACTTTATGCTAATTTAAAATGTACTCATTTTGCTTTACATATTTTATTTGATGGGACTTTATGTTCATTTTTTAAGGAAATCAAACGTCTCTTCATTTTGGCATTTGATGAGTAACAGTAAAAACTTGAGAACAGGCAGAACTATCTGTAAAAATAAAGCAAAGGTCATCACATTTTCTGGCATAAGTGGTATAGGAGCAGAAAGATCTTGTTTTCAGTAAAAGTGTTGAAGTGGCAGAAAGAAAATATCCCCAACAACTTTGCTGACACAAATTTTGCTACAGTGAGGACAAAAAAATTGTCCCAGGTTTTAACTCAATATCTCCTGAACTGTGTTACTCAGAAAGGCTGATACAGCTAAAAGAGACTTTGTAAGCCAAACGGTTCTATAATGACTTAAGTTTGGAAAATGTCACATTCTTTTTTGGAAATTTAGAATACAAATTAGCATCTTCCAAACCTATATGTGGCTAGCAAAGAGTCCGACACCACTGAGCAACTTTCACATATGTGTGGCTAGAACTCTTTTTAATAACCCTTAGAACAAGGTTTCATTCATAGAATGAAATGCTATTCTGGATTGAAATGCTAAAATTGATATTCATAGAAATGCTGTTCTAGATTGAAAAATAAATTTAAAATATATATTCATACATATACACATGTATGTTAATATATTCTATTATAGCATAGTATTTTATATCCTCTGAAGTTAATAAGTCCTGATTGTCAATGAAATTTTTATCCAGTATCTTTAATGAATATAGAGGTTAGAATATTAAGATTATTTCAAAATTTGCACACATGTACTAAATTGAATGGTCATTTAGTAATAGTATAGCATTGACATAGATAATCACTTATCTTTTCCTGGACACATTCTCTTTACTTGTCTTGCAGTTCCTCGCACCCTTCAGACTTGCCTCCTACTTCTCTGACTATTCCTTGTAGTCTACTCTGTTTCTCTTCAGTTTTTTTACTTCTAAACCCTGGAGTGCCCTAGAGATCAATCCTAGGACCTTATCTCTTTTCTACCTACCGTTTCTCTTACCTACTCTCAAAGTTTTAATACCTTAAATACCAAAACATTTTTAATCTCCAGCTTAGACCTCTCCTCTGAGCTCCAGATGTATAAACATCTACCAGCTTAACGTCTCCATGTATATGTCTAACATTCATCGCAAATTTAGCATGTTCAAAACTGAACACCTGATCATCCCTCTCATCAAACTTCTTTTTCATTTTTTTAATCTCAGTAATAGACAATTCTATCATTATTATTTCTCAGCCTTGGAGTTATCCTTGACGCCCCGCCTTCTCTCATGCCAACCATCTGATCTTTGAGAAAGTCCTGTGGGCTTTGCCCTAAACATACAGGCAGAGTCCAGTCACTTCTACCTCCTAACTTAACCTTCTTTCTTCTACCCTTGCCCCTTTCTATCAACACAGCAGCCAAAGTGATCCTGTTAAACAGAAGTAACATCAGGTCACTCTGCTCAAAACTCCAGTAGCTTCCTGTCTGACTAATAAAAACCCTTTGACGTGATCTGCTCCTACTCTTCACCAGGTCACCTGTTTCAGCCTTCTCTCTGTTTTAAGCATTTTGCTGGTGCTCTGCCCTGTGCTTGGAATGATCTAGAAACCGTGTGGCACTTTCCCTCACCTCCTTCAGGATCTGACTCGGAGGTCACACCAGCAGCACTCCCGACTCTTCCTCCCAGCTACCACACATATACTTCTTAATCCCTTTTCTTGCTTTCTTTTTCTCCTTTTCACTATATAATATTCCATGTATTTTCCTTATTTATCTTGTCTACTTCTTTCTCCCAGCTCTATTATATAAGCTGCATGTGAGCAGAGTGATTTGCTTTGTCTTTTTTATTCTCTGCTATAACCCTTGTGCCTAGAACAGGGTTTAACTCATAGTGAGTACTAAATAAATATTTGTTGAGTGAATGAATGAATCACGTATGAAACTGCTCAAGTGGTTGAATATAGTATTGCTTAATTGTCTTAATGTGGCTGAATATAAAATAATTAAAGGTTTTTTGTTTACTGAAATCAAAGTATTTTTGACATAATGGGAAAAATCTCATTTAAGCCGAGACTTTCAAAATGTCAGTATACGTTTATACTCATTTGATAACTACTTATCAAACCCTGGATATTTTCAGGTATGCTGTCAGTATGCAGTTAAGAAAGAGTGCTTTCAATAGCTTTGTTGTTCAGTCGCTCAGACATGTCCGACTCTTTGAGACCTCATGGACCGCAGCATGTCAGTTTTCCTTGTCCTTCACCATCTTCCAGAGCTTGCTCAAACTCATGTCCATTGAGTCGGTGATGCCATCCAACCATCTCATCCTCTGTCGTTCCCTTCTCCTCCTGCCTTCAGTCTTTCCCAGAATCAGGGTCTTTTCCAATGAGTCTGTTCTTCGCATCAGGTGGTCAAAGCATTGGAGCCTCAGCTTCAGCATCAGTCCTTCCAATGAATATTCAGGATTGATTTCCTTTAGGACTGACTGGTTTGATCTCTTTGCAATCCAAAGGATTCTCAAGAGTCTTCAACACCACAGTTCAGAAGCATCAATTCTTTGGCACTCAGCCTTCTTTATGGTCCAGCTCTCACATCCATTCATGACTACTGGAAAAACCATAGCTTTGACTATATGGATCTTTGTTGGCAAAGTAATGTCTCTGCTTTTTAATATGCTGTCTAGGTTGGTCATAGCTTTTCTTCCAAGGAGCAAGCGTCTTTTAATTTCATGGCTGTAGTCACCATCTGCAGTGATTTTGGAGCCCAAGAAAATAAAGTCTCACTGTTTTCATTGTTTCCCCATCTATTTACCATCAATAGGTTAAAACTAAGTAAGTTACTCTTGAATGGGTAACGTAAATATAGTCAATAAGTAGTAGCATTTTTTCCCTAAACCTGCCATAGCATGTGAAAATAGATGTATATAAAATGGTAGCTAATTTACTTGGAGAAAATAAGAGTGCACGTACAAATAAAAAGTCACCGAAGAAAGCTCAAGAAGAAAAGATTGACTTCCAAAATTTTATGTGCTATAATGTAGTTGCCCTTGAAACCATGTGGTATTAGTACAGATAGGTCAAAATATAAGGAGCAAGACTGAAAACCAAAATTAGACACGTCAGCATTAAGAGGATTATTTTGAAAAACAAAAACCTAACCTGTGAATCAGAAATTAGCATGGATCCAATTCAGAAGAGAAAGCACTAGTATATGTACTGCACATGCATATTAGAATGAAGACAAAGATGGAAACAAATACCAAGATAAAGATTTGTGAAATAAAGTTGTTTAGAGATTGTTTAATAAGCATGGAATATTAAAGTGATAACATTTTCTTAGTATACATAATTTATGCCAAAATTAAAAGTATTAATAAACAGAGCAAATAAACCAAAGTGCTTTCTGGACATGGCTTTAGATATTTTAAAAATCCATTTGCAATTACATATGGAAATTAAAAATCTTTTAAATCTAAAGTTCATTTTAAACTATGGGAGGAGAACTTTGCTTCTGTTTAAGATGTAGAAAGTTGCAAAGAGAACATTTCTCTCACTCCTAACATTAGAAAAACCTGATAATCCACAAAGACATTAACTTTTCTTGAGTCCATGAGACAGTTGGGTTCACAAGGCAGTCAGGTAAACCGAAATTCCAAAGACAAGCCCTTCTGAGAAGAGATGGGGCACGGAACTGTTTTTACCTTCGGCAGAGCATGGGGGGAAACAGTGACCAGCATAAAAGGGTGATTGCTAAAGAAAAAGTTAAAATGTTAACGAATTCTTGATGTCTGAATATGGGGCTAGAATAACAGTCTAGAATAACTGGGAGCCCCAGACACTAGGGAGTCTGCACTCACTCAAGCTGTTTTCTATAGATCCCTTGTGTTAATTTCCTAGGGCTGCCAAAACACAAGTGCCACAAACTAGAATGAGCTAAAACACCAGCAATTCTATCATAGCTCTGGATGCAAGAAGTCCAAAATCGAGGAGCTGGCTGTGCTGTCTGTCTCTCTGAAGAATGTAGGAAAGAATCGACTCCATGCCTTTCTCTCTCCTCTTTTTAGAAATGGATATTGGATAGTTTTTATCATTTTTAATTCTTGTTTTATGTGGGAGTATAGTTTACCTCCCTGCATGTCTCCTAACCTGTGGCATTTGCCGGCATTTCTCAGTATTGCTTGCTCTGTGGCCACATGGCTGTAATCTCTGCCTTCATCTTCACGTGACTGCCTTATGTGTGCGTGTCTGTGTCTCTGTGGCGCCTTCCCAACATCTCAACCATTCAAGTGTTCAGTAGTGTTACCTTTATGCACACTGTTCAGCATATAAGTTTTGGCGTGTTGTGTTCTCATTTCATTTATCTCAAGATATTTCCTAATTTCCCATGTGTTCTCTTCCTTGATGCGTTGGCAGCTCATAATGTGTTTAATTTCCACATATTTATGCATTTTCCCATTTGTGTTCTTCAGCTCCTGAAGTTTTTTTTTTTTTTTATGCTTTACCTTTGCTGATAGTCTTGTTTTGTTCATGCGTCATTTCCCTGATTTTCTTTAGTTGTCTGTGTTCTTGTGTAGCACATTAAGCATCAGATTGTTTTCATTCTTTGTCAGGTAATTCATGAGCCTCCATTTCTTTACGGTCTGTTTCTGGAGATTTATTTTGTTCCTTTGGTTGAGCCATGTTTCCTCCTTTCTTACTATGCCTTGTTGTTTTCTTCTGGAATTCGCACCTTTAAAAAAAAACTGCTACCTCTCCCAGTTCTAGGGACTGGCTTCATAAGGGGAAGACCGTCACCAGTCAGCTCTACTGAAAATTCTGGGAGCCTCTTAAACCTTCTGTGAAAATGCATCTTCTCTGAGCTTGTATGAATTGTATTGTATTGTAAGATCTTACGGAAAAACCCAAATGAACTTTAACCAAACAAGTATGTACCTTCCCAGTTAGTTTCTTTTTCAGGAGTTTGTAATCTCTTGCTCCCTCTGGTGATGATCTGTAGTATTGCTGGTTTTCTGGTGCTAGAACCAGTCTCTGAGCTCTCTTCTGTTCTCAGTGGGGACTTGACTTCCCAGGAGTTGAGTCAGAGGTGTTTCGAGTTAACCAATTTTGTGCCTCAAAATTATGTCTCTGAAGAATTCAGAGGAGTGGAATTTTGATCTGAGTAGTACCTTAGGACTTTCCTCCTACTTTAGAATGACTTTTCTGGAGAATATTCCTAGTAGTACTCGTTGCTGCTTCCATTCTTTGAGAATGTTAGTCTTTAGTCCCATACATCTGCTGTCATTCCCTGAGTCATCTTTGCTTGTTTTCTTGCCAGCCCAGGAAGGTCTTCAAGACTTCACATTCTCTTTAGTTATTGTTTGACTCTCCTTTCCTTCTCATTCACCTGTTTTGAAAGAATTTCTGTGCTTTTTTGGTTGAAATTAAGAGAAAGAAGAAAGAATAGGGGGAGGGAGAGATTCAGACACATTTTTTAAAAATATGGTGGTTCTTTGTATTTCCTGAAATAATTTATTAAAATATTAATTGCATCACTGTTTTAAAAGGAAAAGAATAGTCTGAAGTTCTATTAAGAAGAAAATGATGAATGAACTTCATTCATTGTAATAAATTTCATCAGTGCATTATAGAGCTACTTTTATCAACATGGATCAATCTAAAAAAAAGTTGCATAAAATAAGTTTTGGAAGGATCTTACGAATTTTCATAAAGATGAAAAATAGTACAGTTGACCCCTTGAATAACATGAGGACTAAGGACACTGACCCCTACACAGCCAAAAATCCACATATAACTTTTGACACCCCCGAAATTTAACTACTAATAGCTTATTGTTGACAGGAAGCCTCACCTATAACATAAACAGTCAATTTATGTGTATTTTGTATGTTATATGTATTATATGTTATATTCTTTTTTTTTAATTGGAGGCTAATTACTTTACAATATTATAGTGGCTTTCACCATACATCGATATGAATCAGCCATGGGTTATTCTTATAGTAAAGTAAGCTAGAGAAAAGAAAATATTATTAAGGAAATCATAAGGAAGAGAAAATATAGGTACAGTTGTTTAGCCGCCAAGTCATATGCAACTCTTTGCAACCCCATGAACTGTAGCCCACCAGTCTCTTTCTGTACATGGGACTTCCCAGGCAAGGATACTAGAGTGGGTTGCATTTCCTTCTCTGACAGGTACAGTGTGTGTGCTTAGTAGCTCAATCATGTCTGACTCTTCGCAACCCAATGAACTGTAGCCCGCCAGGCTCTTTTCTGTCCTTGAGACTTCCCAGGCAAGAATACTGACGTGGGTTGCATTTCCTTCTCTAACAGATACAGTGTGTGTGCTTAGTGGCTCAATCATGTCTGACTCTTCGCAACCTGATGAACTGTAGCCCGCCAGGCTCTTTCTGTCCTTGGGACTTCCCAAGCAAGAATACTGACGTGGGTTGCATTTCCTTCTCTAATAGGTGCAGTCCTGTGTCCCTAGTGGCTCAGTCATGTCTGACTCCTTGCGACCCCATGGACTGTAGCCCACCAGGCTCCTCTGTCTGTGGGGATTCTCCAGGCAGGAGTACTGGAGTGGATTGCCATGCCCTCCTCAAGGGGATCTTCCCAACCCAGGTCTTAAACCCAGGTCTCCCGCACTTGCAGGCGGATTCTTTCCCATCTGAGCCACCAGGGAAGCCCAGTAGGTACAGTACTGTACCTTATTTATCAATGCCGTATGTTTACATCTGTTTATAAGATGAGCCATCTGTCTGTCAGTACCTACATTAATATTGTGTTATGTGATACAAAACATGGTAGATGTTATCCATGTTACTAACACTGGACATCAAAAATGAAAAAATAATGAGATAATGTGAAAAAGAAATTCATATTTATACAGATATAACAATTTGTACATTGATAATAAAGAAGTAGCAGTATGACTGCTTTATGGAAGCCAAATGTATCAGTATGAGTGCTTCGTGTTAGCTCAGCCTATACACCAATGAATGAATCATTATAAAATTTTCATGGCATAGATATTACTATATTATTCATAATGCAATATTAGAAACACTTTTTAAAAAAAAACCTTATCTATGGTAATAAGCTATTTCACCATTTAGAGAGACAGGCATAGTGTATGGTAATGTAATTCTCTGAAAGCAAAGTTATAAAACAGAAAATGAACACATTATTTTTATATTAAATATCACTCACCTTATGCCCATATTCGGATAGACTAGTATCCATGTGTACTTTTATGCATTCATGACATAACTTTTTCTTAAGTTTTTCAATATTTCTAGGCTATCTGGTTCATGTGTGAGTTTTTTCAAATTGTCACAAATTTCCAATAATTTTTCCAATACATTTATTGAAAAAAATCCACGTGTGAGTGGACCCACACAGTTCAAACCTGTGTTGTTCAAGGGCCCACTGTACTTTTGGGGGGATGATGAACACTATATTCAGAATAGTGATTTAAGTGTTAGAGAGAAGTAGGTGAATTTGCAAGGGTACCGGGAGTGTTTGAAAATTTGCCTATTTTGGAAATTATCTGACAGAATTATGGAAAGATGAGATAGTGGTGGGAAAGGGGTGGGTTTTAAAGTTAACTTGTGGATTAAAATTGGAAAGCTCTTTGGACTCTTAGGCAGCTCTGGAGGCTGGTTGGCTGCTTTCTCTACTTGTTTCCCATGGCCTCTGGATTCTAACCGAGGAATGATCTTACTGAGTCTGTTAGTCACGGTGTGATAGGGAATGCTGCCACGGTAATACCCCTGTTTCAGACATGGGTCCCTGGGTTAGGACAGCAGGATATGTTCACACAAAATAGTGTTTCTCAGAAAGGGGCCGTGCAGTGCAGCAGTCCCTAGGAGATGAAGACAGGCCTTCACCCACTGCAGCGTGCCCTTCCTCGGCTTCCTGTGCATCCCTGTCACTGTCTTATCACATGGCGCAGTGATTGATACATATCTGCCTGTCTTACTAGATTGTTAGTTCCTCAAGCACTCATTCTTAAGTACACAGTAGTGCCTAATGAATGTTTGTGGAATGAAAGCAAATGAGCATACCCTTCCAAGAGATATAATACAATCAGTCAAAATATGTAAGTATACCTTGGTATACGAAAGTGAAAAGTGAAAGTCACTCAGTCGTGTCTGACTCTTTGTGACCCCATGGGCTTTACAGTCCATGGAATTCTCCAGGCCAGAATACTGGAGTGGGTAGCCTTTCCCTTCTCCAGGGGATCTTCCCAACCCAGGGGTTGAACCCAGGTCGCCTGCACTGCAAGCGGATTCTTTACCAGCTGAGCCAAAGGGAAGCCCAAGAATACTGGAGTGGGTAGCCTATCCCTACTCCAGTGGATCTTCCTGACCCAGGAATCACACTGGGGTCTCCTGCATTGCAGGCAGATTCTTTACCAACTGAGCTATTAGGGAAGCCCTGGTATATGAAATATGTAGCCAAATTAGATCCTTTTTCATAGCTGATATATATGTTACACATTGGAATAACGATTCTTAAACATTAGAATCATCCTGGAGGACTAATTTAACAAAAACCAGATTGTGTGTGTGTATACATGCATGCATGCACATGTTTTAACAAAAACACAGACTGCTAGGCCCTAACCTAGAGTGTCTAATTCAGTAGGTCTGGGTGGGGCCTGAGAATTTACATTTCTAACAAGTATTCAGGTGGTACTGATATTGCTGGTCCAGAGACCATAAGTTGAGAATCATCGCATTAGCAAAATCCTGGGAAAAGAATATGGAGATGCACAATGAAAATAGCAAAATCACATATCTCTTTCTTCTAAGTATCACTGCTTTTGGAAATGCCTCCTAAAGAAATTTTTAAAAAAAGCAAAAGCAAATTATTATAACAAACAAATTTTGCTACTGTGCTGTATTGCAAGTGGACTATTAACCACCATTGCTTCCAGGTCCTACTTTATAAAGTGGGGATAACAGCATATTTTTAAATTGGAAATATCTCACAAGGTTATTGTGAAGATTAAGTTTTCAGAACAATGTCTGGCTTAATACATATTAGCTATTCTTATATTTTTGGTTAATAAGTTGCAAAACTAACCATAGAGAAGAAAAGAGAAAGAGAGAGGTCTGAGCAGAAAATATCAATGTTAAGAGTCAATAGGATATAAGAAGTCAGTAAGAGAAAATGTTAGTCATTCAGTTGTGTCCAGCTCTTTACAACCCCATGGACGGTAGCCCACCAGGTCCCTCTGTTCTAGGAAAGAGGAATAATACTGGAGCGGGTTGCCATTCCCTTCTTCAGGGGGGTCTTCCTGACTCAGGGACTGAACCTGAGTCTCCCACATTGCAGGCAGATTCTTTACCATCTGAGCCACCAGGGAAGCCCTACTAAGAGAAAACCCTGAACAAAAAAGGCACAAGATATTTTTTCTTTACACGTGAAAATGAAATTGTACCTTAGAAGCCAAAAGACCTCTTGACTTTGCATTTGAGAGTTTACTGTTTGGGAACTCTATTCATTATGCTGTAATGACCTATATGGGAAAAGAATCAAGAGTAGATATATACAAATATCGTCAAAAGTGGTTTTTTTTTTTTCTTTTTACTAACTAAATGAGGATTATAAGGTAGAGACAGAAGAGAGAAGTACTCGGAAGAAAGCAATTTGATTATCTAATTTTTCCTTCCTCCCTGCCTCTAGCCTGTACACTTTTATTCCAGCTTCATTTCAAAAATCTGGTTGCAGTTGTGCATGAAATTATTATCCCATTTACTGTGCCTTCCTAAATTGGAGGCCGTAGGGACTGGGAACATAGTGAGCTGTAATTATTGTGGTGTCATGCTAATGGTTTAAAATTTTTCTTTAAAAAATATTTTATATTCTTTAGACAGTACTGAAGCCATTCCAGCCACTATTATAAAATAGTGCTGAGATATTCTACGAAAAATATTAAGGAGCAGCCCTCCCTTTGCTGAACTTGCCCTGATACTCTTTCCCCATTCACTCTTGTGTACCGATTCATCTCAACTTCTGAAATACGAATATATTCTGTCGAAACTGAGATTATGAAATGTTTGATTTTTTTTTTCCTGTGCTGTAAACAGCATTTGAGAACAAGGTAGATGACTGGGCTCAAATTCCAGAGCATACTTATTGTACTTTCACCTTCTGAAAATTAGGGAGAAAAGTGCCAAGGGTGAAACTAGGGGTGTGGCCTAGATTGGGGAGATATTTTGTTTCTATTCCACATAATTCCCACTGTTGCTTATACTCTGTACTGATTTTCTGTGGTTCAGGGTTGGTTTCAGGACTGCCTCACACTTGAAAGGACAGGTTTTTGCCATAAGCCTTTTCACAGTAAATCTGAAATAACTTCCTCTCGGTGAAAATAGGTATTTTAGAAAATCTGAAATAAAGCAGAAACAATAAGTGCTTTATTATTATGCAGGTAGTTATGCTAATGTAACAGGAATTAATGTGTGGACTAAGATTCTCACTTCAGCATTATATATTGACATAGTTAAAAAGTGGGCTTTGATAGCTTGGAGCTATACAAGATGAATTTCTTGAATTGGGTGACTATGTGAAGTTTTTCTGTGTATAATTGACCCTATAAATATATACTGTCAAATACAATTAAATTTGATCTTTTCTTAAATGGTCCAAGGGAAAAAAGCATTTCATTTTGTGTAAAGTTTATTGATTCATCAGCAATAAAAATCTGAGTTCAAGGTACAGAGACAGACACCACTTGGCATGCCATTATAATGTCATGTGAAAGTAGTTTCTGTTTGCAGTTTCCAGATAGATACTCCAGAACTGACAGGGGAATTCCAGCAAGGTCACTCACCTATTCAAATTTTAAAGGAAGAAAAATAGCAAAGGGGGAAAAAAAAGCCTTTGTGTAAACATTAGCCTATTTGCTTTTAAGTAGCTCTCTCTTTTCTTTTTTAAATATTGAAAGAGCTCAAACTGGGTTTCCTTTATATTCCAAATCAAAAATAATAAATTTAATTAACTTGGAAGTTAAGTTTATATCTCTGTGGTCAGCTCTTCTGCATTGGCAAAATATCCAGTGCTTAGGAAAATAGCTTCCCAATGTCCAGCTCTTAAAACACAAAAAGAGCAGAGGCAGGAACTGTTTTCATTGCGTTTTCTTTCATAGTTGTATCAGATGAAACAGATCTAGTTCTTGCTCTTGAGGCTTAATAACCTGCCCGTAAGTGACACTGAGAAACAGGCATTTGACTAAGCAAACATGGCTGGATGTACATGATGAATTAAAGTATTGTCAGTCCCTAAATGTCTTTTGTGTGGCCTAAATACACAATGAAATGTGGACTGTTTAGAAAATAGCAAGAAGAGTTATTCATCCATAGGCTGGCAGTTTATTCAGCCCTGATTCTTTAAACCTGTGTTTTATTTAATGTTAACAATTGCATAATGATAGCATATTGAATTTAGTCTTAACTTCTTGTTATGGTATAGCTTACAGATTTTTGCTGTTGCAAACTGTGTATGCGTTTGTAGGGAAAGGTTCAGTGTCTGACCTGTGGTGGTCTGTCTAGCTTGATGCTTTCTGTCCCTCCTGTTCCATGCACCTCATACGGTTGCAGAGATCACAAATGATCTGCCATCTACTGCTGGACAAAGTAGGGCTTTTATAGAAGATGTTTCTTTAACACTGAGTAGATATAAAATATTTATAAAAGATCTTAACACTTATGGAATAACTATATACAGAACATATGTATCCCTACCACCCAGTTTTACAAAAGCATGACCATTATTCTCTAATATCTCCTGTGCACTCCTCTGTGATCCCAAGCTTTTCATCCTCCCTCAGAGGTAACCAACATTCTGATTTTTTTTTTTTTTTGGCCACAATCTGCAACTTGTGGGATCTCAGTTCCCCAACCAGGGGCGGAAACTGTACCCCTGCAATAGAACACCGTGTCCTTCCAGAGAATTTTGTGTTAATAATTTTCTTGCCCTTTTACAATGGTTTTATCACATATCTGTGTATCCTTAAACTGTTTATTAGTTTTATTTGTTCTTGAGTTTTAAAACAATAGAGTTATATTGCATGTATTTTTCTGGGACTCATCTTTTTTGGGGTTCTGTGTTACAGTATTAGCTCTGTCCACGTCAATGCGTGTAGTTGTTGTTCGTTAGTTTTCACTGGGGTATAACTTTGCATCATATGAGTATTCCAGAATTTATTAGCAGAGGAGTTGATTGATGAACATATGAGATAGTCCCATTTTTAGTTATTATGAACATTGCTCCTATATGTATACATATTCCTGAATATACATCTGCCACATACATGTAAGAACTTCTCAGTGTTTCCCAACCCTTTTCATGCCATAGCACACATGGAAAATTATAGATAATATTTGTACAAAGCTTTCCATTACAGGAATGAAGCTGTGTCTCTGGCCTGGGGGCTTCTTCTTGGCTGAAGGGCTGAGGAGATCCATATCTGGGCACCCCTGTGAGATCCACCCCTGGGCACCCTCCATTTGTTGCCCACCAGGGTGCCATGGAATAGCACTTAGGAAGCTGGGTTAAGGTGTGTGCCTGGGAGTTAAATTGCTTTTTGTAGGAACATGTTTCTTCTTCTTTTCTAGATCATAACAAATTGCTTGGTGACACTAGTAATTCCATTTAACTGATATCCAAAGTGCTTGTATCAATTCTCATTCCTTGAACATATATTTAGGACAGAAAGGGAATCACTGAGCATTCTACCACTCCCATGATAATTAAGGTCAAGTAGGAAAACAAAATAATGTATTATTCCCTAGGGTATCAATTCAGATTTGCTTTCTCAAAACATGAGACTGTCAGCATTTCTTGAAGAAGTGACAGCAGAGAGTTACAGAAAGTAGAGGATGTTAAGAAGTGACAACATGGCTCTGTAATTTGTAATTAACTGTGAAAGCTAACAGTCCAGGCTGAATGAAATACGTGTGAAAGCTGTAATTTTGTCTTTCAGGTTCAGTGCTGCATTACCTTTTTGTTTCTTAGCCTCAGGAGGTACTTTCAGACAAGGTATACACGATGGAGTAGTGAAAGCTATTTGCTATGTTGGTAACTTTTATTGGGTTGGCCAAAAATTTTGTTCAGGTTTTTCAGTACCATCTTACAAAAACCCAAACGAACTTTTTGGCTAACCCTATAGTTCAGAGATTCAAACATTTAGAAAAGAAGCTGGTTTAACTATTCTTAAAATTGATTTTCTTTCAAATAGTAAAAGAATCCCTAAGTATCAGAATTGCAGTAGGGTAGTAAATGATGTTGATATTAATTTCTTCCTTCAGATGACATTAGACTAGATAGTTGATTTTTTTTTTAAATTACTAATCCTACATAGTTTGCCATGACATTTTCAAGAAGCATCTGTATATCACCTACACTGTTACTGCTCTAATGGTTTTCTCACACAAAAGATTTAAAAGAAATCTTTACTTGGTGGAAGCATTGCCTTGTGGTTTGTGGACCAAGGCTGTTTAAAATTAGATGGAAAATATCAGAGCAAAGCTTTCAAATATATATTTAAAGCATCTGCCTACAATGCAGGAGACCCGGGTTCGATCCCTGGGTCGTAAGATCTTCTGGAGAAGGAAATGGCAACCCACTCCAGTACTCTTGCCTGGAAAATCCCATGGATGGAGGAGCCCGGTAGGCTACAGTCCATGGGGTTGCAAAGAGTCGAACACAACTTAGGGACTTCAGTTCACTTCAATGCCAAAGTAGTATGTTAATTTACTTGGCAGCAAATTACATATGAAAACTACACTTGCATTTTACCAATAGACCATGCACTACACATCAATCAAGATTTTAGCTGTTTTAAATTAGAATTTGAAGCATAGTCACCAATTCTTGCATTAACATCTATGTTCATAGTGTATGTCTGTATGTGTATGCTTATATAATACATTTATGCATGTGTATATGCACACATACCACATATTTACCCTATGTATATATATAAATTGTATATATGTCTGTATATATTTACACACACATATATGTATCTGGTATTGGTTGGTACTTAGTATATATTCATCATTCTCAAATATCATTGATAAAGCATCTAAGTATAGTTGACAGTGTGACTTCCTTCTCAGTATGTAGCCAAGCTTACCTATAGACATAAAAGATAAATAATATATGTTACATGAATAGAAATATCAAATAATGGTAAATATGATAAATCCAATATTTTGTTCATTATTTTTCTTCTTTGAATGTGAAATGTTTATTGTAATTTGCCATGTGGGGCTATAGTTCACTGGGTGAGTTTTAAAATTATAGTTATCTTGAGTTTTAGTAGCAAGACCACATTTCAGGATAGCTGACCATTATATTGGTGCTTCTCAAATTTCTGCCCAAGTACCCCTTTATGGAAGTGGAGAGTGAATTTGTAGCCCTAAAAGTGAGAAGGTGACCCCCATGCTTGAAATTTTAGGGACTGTTTGAATTTTAGAAACATATGCAAAATTTGCATTTTTCTCTTCTGTTTGTATATTTTCCTCCTAATGAAGCTGATTCTACAAAACAATCTATGCCATAGCTTCATATACCCAGTTTGAGAAGCATGATAATAAATGGAATCCCGTTTCTTGAAGGCCTTTTACTCAGAATTGCTGTCTTCTCAGAAAACAAAGATCATGGCGTCGGGTCCCATCACTTCATGGGAAATAGATGGGGAAACGGTAGAAACAGTGTCAGACTTTATTTTTTGGGGGCTCCAAAATCACTGCACATGGTGACTGCAGCCATGAAATTAAAAGACGCTTACTCCTTGGAAGAAAAGTTATGAGCAACCTAGATAGCATATCGAAAAGCAGAGACATTACTTTGCCAACTAAGGTCCATCTAGTCAAGGCTATGGTTTTTCCTGTGGTCACGTATGGATGTGAGAGTTGGACTGTGAAGAAGGCTGAGGGCCGAAGAATTGATGCGTTTGAACTGTGGTGTTGGAGAAGACTCTTGAGAGTCCCTTGGACTGCAAGGAGATCCAACCAGTCCATTCTGAAGGAAATCAATCCTGGGATTTCTTTGGAAGGACTGATGCTGAAGCTGAAACTCCAGTACTCTGGACACCTGATGCGAAGAGTTGATTCATTGGAAAAGACTCTGATGCTGGGAGGGATTGGGGGCAAGAGGAGAAGGGGACGACCGAGGATGAGATGGCTGAATGGCATCATGGAAATGATGGACGTGAGTCTGAGTGAACTCCGGGAGATGGTGATGGACAGGGAGGCCTGGCGTGCTGCAATTCATGGGGTCGCAAAGAGTCGGACACGACTGAGCGACTGAACTGAACTGAAGAAAACTTCGATTTTTGTGATCTGGGCTCCATTTAGGCTTCACCGAAAGTGAAAAGGTCTCCTGAGTGACCTCCTTTGCCATCAGTTCTCTCTCTTTAACCCGTCGTGATGTGTTCTTTTGTATATCTTCATTTCTTGTATAGTACATTTGATGGAATACTTCTTTGATCTTTTATCTTGGTTTCCCGGAAATTACCTCACCATGCTTGTTCTCAAAAGCCTCTGCCCATTCCTTCCCTGTCTTCGTTGCTACGATGCTCTTCCCCCCTAATTGTGGTTCTGTTCTGCGGCTCACCTTTGGCCTCTCCTTCCTCACTCTGTTTCACCTTTCGCAGCTATCCCAGTCTGTCTTCTCCCCTGAACTCTCATCCTCTAATATTCAGAGGCCTTTTGGACGATCGAACTGAAAGATTTAGGGTCACTCTCACATCCCCAGTGCCTTGCATAGTGCCTGGCGTAGTAAGTACCAACAAATATTTGCTGCATGAATTAATTAAATGTATCTCATTCCCCTTCAAACCAGCTTCCTTTTCCAATTTTCATCTTTTGCTCCTAGTTTCATCATTCTTATCTCTCTCCACTACTGCAAATATTTGATTTTTTCTTCTGAAATATGTTCTATCTATGTTAGTTCTTTTCATTGTGTTTTCATGACTTACCCTCAGGCAGGCCTTCATCACCTCATGCCAGGATTACTCCCACAGTTTCTCATTTGGCCTCTTTGATTCTAATCTGTCCTCTCTCCAAGCCATTTCCACCATAGCTGCCCTATTAACTTGTTAAATGTTTCTTGTTTTAATAAACTTTTTATTTAGGGAGTAGTTTTAGATTTCCAGAAAAGTTTGCAAAAATAGTATCTTCACCTAGTTTCTCAGATGGTAACATCTTATGTAACCTGGCTCATTTGTCACAATTAAGAAGTTAACAGTGGTACGTGACTGTTAACTAAAATCCAGACTTTGTTTTTTGCCAGAGTTTTTACCACTCTACTTTTTCTTTTCCAGGATGCCATATTGCCACTTAGCATATCTATATTTTTAAGTAGGTAACATCAGCTTGGGTAAAAATTCAGAAAGGACAAAAGGATGCATAAGTCTCCTTCCCACCTTTGAACCACAGCTACCAGTCCCTTCCCTAGAGAGAACCCACTGTGTCTGGATTCTTGGATGTTCTTCCAGAGAGATTTTCCGTGTATTCTGTCTTTCTCTCTCTCTGTCAAACATACACACGCAGATAGTTGCATTCTACATATAGTGCTCTGTACTTTACCTTTTTTAAACTTAATACAGCTTGATCATTCTTTATCAGCAACATAAATATGCCTTATTTTCTTATTCCACTGGGTATCTGCGCTATAATTTACCAGTTCCCTTCTCATTGACATCTTTAACTTTTGCAAACAATGCTGCAGTGAATATTTATGGACATGTTATCATTTTATATACGTATTTTTTAGTTATTGCTGGGTCAGAGGGGATATATATTCATAATTTGATTGCCAATTTGCTTTTCAGTGGTTTTACCAATTTATCCTCCATTATTTACCCATAACTTCACCAACACTGTGCTTTATGTGACTTTGAACTTTGCCAATTTGATAGGTTAAAATGATGTCATTGTATTTTGAACTGTATTTCTCTTATAATGAATGAGGTAGAGAGTCTTTCTATATAGGTAAGACCCGTTTATATTTCTTCTTTTGTGAACTGTTCATATAATTTTGCCCATTTTTCAATTTGGTTATTAATCTACTCATAATTTTATTTTCCTTCTATAAAATATTTCAATTTTACCTATTTTCTAATATATTAAGTTTAAATCCTAGTTCCCTTTTCAAGACTTTACATCATGTGTCTCAGCCCTAGTTTTACACTACTTTCCAACAATCACTACTGCTCTGATGAGTCTGGGTTTTATACTCTTACAAGGGCACACGGTACTCACCCCAGCCTTCTTTCATAGTGGCCCCCATCTCCTCCCTCCACTATGTCTCTGCTTTTGAGACAGAGATTGTTTTCACTTCCTACAATTGGGAAAACTTCCTTTTGATTTCAAGTAGACTTCTGGAAAGAATAATTAATTGATAGTTTGTAAACTCTTATAAAAGAAAATGATAATCACTGAGACAGCGCTGAAAAACAAAACGGAGCAACTGCTGACATTGAACTAACCACATCTCCATTTCCAGAAGCGTTCTAGTGGACTGGCGCTGTAGACACACCTTTATTTATTAAGGAATTGATTTTGTCCTTCTGATATACTGGAGAAGTTAAAAACACTATAGGCTACATGAGAGGAAGTGTTTTTGTAGCTGGATCAGACCTGTGTACCCAAAGAGTATTGATTCATGGACCGAGGTCAAACTGAAGATCTCTAATAACAGGACTCTGTTCTCTGTTTCAGAATTCTGTTCTTGATCTTGATTACTCAGTGTTTATTTATTGATAACTTGGTAAATACATGGAGATGAAGTCAGTGTAGTTAGGGTTAAAAAGATATTTCTGATGACAGAGTACAGAGGCATGATTCAAAATTACTTTAATATTAGAAAGATAGGCTAAGAGGGGAAGGATGGGGTGAACGGATACTTAGGGAGTTTGGGATGGACATGTACACACTGGTATATTTAAAATGGATAACCAACAAAGACTTACTGTATAGCACATGGAACTCTGCTCAGTGTTATATGGCAGCCTGGATGGAAGGGGAGTTTGGGGGAGAATGGATACATGTATATGTATGGCTGAGTCCCTTTACTGTTCACCTAAAGCTATCACAACATTGTTAATTGGCTATAACTCAATACAAAATAAAAAGTTATAAAGAAAAAGCAAGCTACCAAGTTTGTCAGATTTTTAAAAACAAAATTTTAAGTTTATTTTTTCTTCATGAGACTTCATTTGGCATATTCTATCAGTTTTGGGTTTATGTTTTCAAAAAGACATTTTGAAATTAAAGTACCTATATTTATATTGCTGCCATAAAAAGTGGTCACAAGCTTAATGGCTTAAAACAACACAAATTTATTTTATTTTATTTTTTTAATTTTTATTTTAACTTTAGTTTACTTTACTGTATTGGTTTTGCCAAACATTGACATGAATTCACCACGAGTGTACATGCGTTCCCAAACACGAATCCCCTCCCATTTCCCACCCCATACCATCTAACAGTTCTGTAAGTCAGAAATCCAGTGTGGGTCTCATGAGGCTAAAACCAAAGTTTTTTCAGGGCCATGTCCCTTTCCAGAGGCTCTAGAGAATGTGTTTCCTCTGGCCTTTTCCAGCTTCTATCAGCCCCCTTTCTCCATCTTCAAAGCCAGCAAGAGCAAGTCAAGACTTCACATTGCCCGTCTCTTACCAAAGTTGGGAAAAATTGGACATATCCAGATAATCTCCCTGTCTCAAAGTTCTTAACCTTAACTGCATCTACAGAGTCCCTTGGCTATGTAAGGTGACAGATTCCAGTGGTTAGGGAACAAACATCATTACTCTGCCTACCACAGTGCTTATTGCAGAGGATCACCAAGATAGTGGAGGGGCCAAATTAGGTGCAAGAATCAGACTAAGGATTGAAGATGATTCCAAATATATTGCTTAGGAGAGAATAAGATAGTGTTTATAAAGTGATTGGTGTAGTTAAATACATAGTAAATGGCTTTTGCTCCAAAGGCTAATGCTATAAATTATAGAAATATAGTAGCTCAGAGGGAAAGAAGCTTAGGGATGTGGAAAGGGATGATGCAGCATAATATTTTATCTTGTGAAGAGCAGAATTTGGCAGGGGTGGCGGGGAGGGTCTTAAGTTCTCACTTTACATTAGGTCAGCAAGTGGTTTCAATGTCAGAAAGCACTACGTTTAATAAGAACTCTGCGTTGTTTCCCAACTAGTGAAAGAGCTGGGGCGAATGGAGGTGATGGGGAACTATAATAGAAAAGCAACTTTCTGGCCTCCTTCTGCTGTGATTATACAATGTATGCACTCTGAGGAGACAGGAGAACTTTTATGAAGCAAGATTTTTGAATCCCAGAGGATTATTGTGTTGGTTGGTTGGTTTGGTTTTTCTAGGAACACAGGGAAATTCCCTCTGAAACCAAAACCCAGCCATCAGAGATTAGGAGACTCTTCAGGCTTTCTCTGTAATCTTCCATAAATTTGCCTCTTTAAACATGTCCAGGTAAACCTCTGAGAAGTTGCCGATAGGTGTTTATCAAGCAGAAGTTTAATGAACAAACCCTCCCACCTTGTTGGGTGGTAGCTTCCAAGGCCATGGTAAATGTGTATCAGTGAACCTGATCCAGAACCAGCCAGGAAGGGAACAAAGTTTAGTCTGTGAGGAAGCAGGCAGCTGCTGGTAGTTTCATGCTGTCTGATCCGACTTCAGGTTGCTGCAGTGTAAGTATTTTTTTTTTTAAATATTTTGATATTTGAATATGAAAGCATTGTGGAAACAATTTCTAAGATTAAATTAAGGTACTAAATCTTGTATACTAGACCTACTTGCAAGAAAGTTTCGGCATTTCACAATAGTTTTATTTTATTTTTTTAAGAAAAGGGAAGTCCTAAAGTCTTTCAACAAGTGTTCTGCTAACACAGGTCCTCCTGCGTGCATGAGATGACTTTTAATGTCTTGTTTTTGATTGAGTAAAGGTGCTTATGGTCAGGAAGTAAAAGTGATGGAATATCGAGTGCCCAAAGATTGATTATTTCCAAGTAGTGCTGAAATTTCTCCCTGATGTTCTTAATGGTTGCTGTCTCTTTAGTTTAGGCTCTTGTTATAAGATTATGTTAGCAAATATTTAGTAGTCTCTCAGGTAATTAAACTGGAGCTTTTGATGTTCAAAGAAATCAAATGAATGAGAACTAAGTAGAACTAACATGATTTAATCAGATATTGGGATCCTAAATTTAAGAGCAACAGAGTGTATTTTCAAAGAGGAGGAACTTTGTGAAATGGATGGAAACGGCAAGCAGCCTTAGAAATTTCTTGCAACTTCGGAGAAATATGTTTTTAAGACTTTGACATATGTACTAATTTTCCAGACTAAAGTCCCCATACTGTCCTATGTAAAATAAATTTCATATATGAAGTTAAAATTGTTGCAATTCAGCTGTTGTAGTTCTGCTTTGGCACTAGGATTCCAGGAACTACTCATTGTTATACAAACATTGACTATTGAGTGCAGCTATGAGAGTGTTAAGGTTGCATTTGGTGCTAGAGAGGTTGTTATTTTGTTTCCCTTTTGCCACGATATATCTGGAAAAAAAAAATCGGTACTGGAAAATGGTATAACTTTGAACAGAGAAACAAATTTTGATGTGGTTAATATATTATATAAAAGTTATAAAGGCTTGCAGTGGGCCAGTAGCCTTTCAAATCATTCAGGAAGTACTGATTGTTTATACGGAAGTCCTCTGGGTTTCCCCTTTGCTCTAGCTTCACCTCAGACCTCAGGGACGTTCAGTTTATTTTTCTAGTCTGCCTCTTATTCCTACTGGACTTGAGTGAGAGCCCAAATGGCAGTACTGGGCCCCAGCTGACCCTTGGTGGGATAGAAGCCCAAGACACACTGTCCTAAGCAGGTTCTAGGACTGGAATAAAGTGAGACCTTGGTTCATCCTGTAGATGGCTGAACTGCAATGATTCTAGGTTCCTGAGCTGATTAAAACTTTCCCAACTCAATAGCTGTTGCTGGGCCAGGTTACTTATTTAGTTATCAGTTCACGGGGGGCGGGGGTTGTGTGTCCTGGAAGAGAAGCCAGTATGGCAGGTGACACTATCACCAGGGAAGCAGCTGTTTACTAACCGTATTTGAAGTATTTTCGGTCCTTTAACCACCTGGAAGAACAACAGGTGTGCCCGGGCTTAATCTTAACTGAGATACTGTCAGGTTTTTGTTTTTTTTTTAAACCAACCTCCAGTAGCTGTCTCTAACACCCAGACCATTGCACATACCCCGTGAAGCCTGTATGATCTGCTTTCTGACCACCTGTTGAACATCATTGCCTACTTCATTCACTTCACAAAGTTTGCTCCAGCTACATAAATGTCTTGCTGTTTCTAGACCACATCAAGCGTGTTCCTGCCCCAGGGCGTGTGCTGCCCTGCTGGGAAAACTTTCCCCTACAGTATTTCTGCCTTCCTTCCATTCAGGTCTCTACTCAGATGCCCCCTCCTCAGAGGCACCACGACCTCATTTCCGCTACATTGCTTCTGTTTCCTTCATCCTGATTTACTTTTCTTAAATAGCTACCTGGCATAATTTATCAGTAAAATATGTAGTCTTTCCCACTAGAATAGAAGTTCTACAAGGGGCGAGAACTACATCTTGTTCAGTGCTATATTGCCAGTGCCCCAAGCAGTGCCCACTGGACGTACAGTATATTCTTGGTAAACATTTGTTTTATGAATAATTTAATGTCAGTTGGTACCACTAAAATTTATGAATAGGTGATATAGTCACGTGGTTCCAAGACCAAAACATATTAAAAAATTATTTTGAAATCTTCCCACCCCAGTCCCCTATCCATTCAGGACCCCCAAGTCACTATTATAATTTTTATTACTATTACTATATTTTATCATTATCCTTTTCCTATATCTAGAGTTTCTTTATATATCGAGGAATTATAAAATTATAAATAGGTTCCTACTTTCCTCCTTTTTACGTATACTATTTTATATACTGTTAATTTTATCACTTATATGTTGAACCTCTTTCCATATCAGTACATGATAAGCATTCTCATTTTAAAATAGCTGCATAGTATTCCATTGTATAGATGTCTGCTGGCTCAGTGGTAAAGAACCCGCCTGCCAATGCAGAAGATGTGGGTTCCTCCCTGGGTCGGTAAGATCCCCTGGAAAAGGAAATGGCAGCCCACACCAATATTCTTGCCCAGAAAATCCCGTGGACAGAAGAGCCTGGCAGACTACAGTCCACAGAGTCACAAAGAGTCGGATGTGACTTAAAGGCTAAACAACAACGACAAACCAATCATCCAGTAACGGGCATTTTGGTTATTTCCAGTATTTTTCTTTTGTAAACAATGCTGAAATTCACAATCTTGTGACTGTATCATCCCATATATTCTTACAGTATATCTGAATGATTAAATTCACCAGAGTAGAAATGCTAGATCAAAAGATGTCATGGCTATTGCCTAATTGCACTCCATAGGGATTGTTTCAATTTGTACTCCCCCAGCAACAAACATATAAGAGAGTACTATCAGACTTTGAGATTTTTGCCAATCTGATAACTTAAAAACTGGTTTCAGCATAGTTTTTTTTTTTTTAAGAATTCATAATAAAATTTGTTAAAGTTTTAAAAACAATTTAAAAATTTTAAATTGTGATTTTAAAAAATGTAACATTTATCATCGTAACCATTTTTAAGTGTACAAATCATTAGTTTTAAATACTTTAACATTGTTATGAAACAAACCTCTAGAACTTTTTCATCTTGTAAAACCAAAACTCTTTGCCTATTAAATGGCAACTCTCCATTTTCCTCTCCCCCATTTCCTAACAACCACCATTCTCCTTTCTGTTTCTGTCAGTCTGACTAGCATAGATACTTCATATAAGTGGAATCATACAGTTTTTTGTCTTTCTCAATTTAATTTTTAGTTGGAGGGTAATTGCAATGTTGTGATGGTTTCTGCCATAGATCAACATGAATCAGCCAAAGGTATGCATATGTCCCCTCCCTCCTGAACCTTGCTCCCACCTCCCTCCCCATCTCACCCCTCTAGGTTGTCACAGAGCACCAGCTTTGGGTTCCCTGCCTCATACAGCAAGTTCCCACTGTCGGTTTTATAGATAGTAACACTTTTCGATTTTTTGTGAGGCTTGTTTCACTTAGCATAAAGTGTTCAAAGTTCATCCATGTTGTAGCAAATGACAAGATTTCTTCCTTTTATGGCTGAATAACATTCAAATGTTCCACTGTGTTGTAGATATCACATTTTGTTTATCCATCTATAGATAAACCCAGAAGTGGGATTGCCGGATCATATGGCAATTCTATTTTCATTTTTTGAGAAACCACTATACTGTTTTCATAGTGGCTATACCATTTTACCGTTGTTTAACTTTAATTTCTCTCATTTTGAGTAGGGTTGAGTATCTTTTCATGTTCAAAAGAAACTGCCTTGTGTGTGTGTGTGTGTGTGTGTGTGTGTGTGTGTGAGAACTGTTTATATATTTGTCCTTAGTAGGATTTTTTCTATTATTAATTTGAAAATATTTTTGCTTTTGTGCCTCTGAGTTTTCTGAATTTAGAAGCTATCCATAAGTAGTAGAAGTAGTCATAAATGCAGGTTTGGAGTAAGAGTGCCTCTCTAGATCTGTTGATGTGTGTTTGTGTGTGTGTGTGTCATTCTCTCAGTCGTGTCTGACTCTTTGCAACCGCATGGACCATAGCCTGCCACGTTCCTCTGTCCGTGGAATTCTCCAGGTAAGCATACTGGAGTGGGTTGCCATTCCCTTCTTCAAGATCAGTTGATAGGTGTGCAATATTGATTGGGCAAATTACTGAACATTTCTGGGCCTTGGTTTTCATATCTGTAAAATAGGAATAAAATTGAGTTGTTATGAAGATTAAATGAGATGATGTATATTATGTGCTTAGTATAGGGCCACTGTGATAAGGCAAGGAAAAGAAATAAAAGGCCAAGTTTCAGAAACGAGGCAAAACTGTCATGATTCACACACGGAAAGATTGTATACATAGAAAGTCTTATAGAAGCTATAAAAAATGATTTCAACTATTAAAGAATTTAACTAGGCCACAGGTTATAATCAATATAAAAATTGTATTTGAAATAATTAGAACAGCTAAAACAATGAAAATATCGCTATTAAATTACCAAATACATAGAAATAAATATTTAAAAGAACATAAGACATCTATACTGAGAACTACAAAACATTGCTGAGAAAAACTAAAGATCAAAATTAAAAGTCCAATATATATATACAGTTAACCCTTGAACAATGCAGGCATTAGTGGTGCTGATGACCCTTGTGCAGTTGAACATCTACATGTAATGTATAGTCAACCCTCCACGTACACAATTCATCCCTCTGAGTTCCAAATCTGCAGATCCAACCAACCTCAGATCATGTACTACTATTGCATTTACTACTGAAAAAAAAGCCCAACTGTAAATGGATCCACTCAGTTCAAACCTGTGTTGTTCAAGGGTAAGCCATACCATGACCATGGATTATAGAACTCAGAGCTGTTGAGATGCCAGTCCTCCTGAAACTGATCTATAGAGTCAATGAAATCTCTGTCAGAATTCTAGCAGGCATTGTCAAGCCGATTCTAAAATATATTTGGAAATGCAATGGATACAGAAGAGCTAAAACAATCTTGAAAAAAAACAAGGTGAGAGATTTATAATATGTGATTCAAGACTTAAAAGTTACAGTTAATCAAGTATTACCCTAAGAATAGATGAATAATATCAGTGGAACAGAATAGGCAATCCAGAAATAGGTCACATGTATATGATCAATTGATTTTTTATCAAGGTGGCAAGTAAATTAAATGGGAAAAGGATAGTCTTTCTAAACATGTTGCTGGTTGAAGTGGATTTGATTCACATCTTCACAGCCTCCACATCTTTCTCACTTTATATACAAAAATTAGATAGATATGGACCATAGATCTAAATACAAAACTCAGAACCAAAAGCTAGGAAAAACAAAGAAAAGTATATTTGCAGCCTTGGAGTATGCAAAGATTTCTTTAGCAGGACACTAAAAGCATTAATCATAAAAGTACATTGAATAAAGTTAAAAGAGCTTATGTTCTTACTGCAAGACTTCTCAGGACTTTTATTAACATTTCTAGTAAGAAGGTCATGCAGCATTTCTCAGCGTGTTTGACCACAGAAACCTTTTTTCATCTACAGCATTGAACTAAAACACAGCAGTGAGTATGACATAGGATATACTTGAAGAAGTATTGCTTTGGTCCTCTCCTCAAGACATACTATTTTAGAGAGTTGTAATAAGTTAATGATCATTTTCTCCCTCTTTGATGTGAATCACTGTAATTTCATCCATTTCAACATATAAAGAAAACCCTTCTGCCAAAAGAGCTGTGATCACTTCTCATCCCATAACAACTAGTCAGCCAGCCAACTGTTACAGTTATTACAACTAGTAGGATTTTGGGCTAGTATCACATTAGACTGAAATTCACTATAGTAAGAGGAATAAAGAGTGACTAAGAGTACTAAGCATTTTGCATTCTGCCTGCTGCTGATCCTGTGTGCTTGTTTGGCCTGCTCTGCCCTGCTAACTCATTCCCTGGCAAACTCCAAGTTGTTAAGCCCTTGCTTCTCTCAAAGGCTTTAGTTCAGTTCAGTCTCTCAGTCATGTCCAACTCTTTGCGACTCCATGAATCGCAGCACGCCAGGCCTCCCTGTCCATCACCATCTCCCGGAGTTCACTCAGACTCACGTCCATCGAGTCCATGATGCCATCCA